>JAEBDU010000088.1:402868-474555 GCA_016802625.1 Heliconius numata
GCAAATTTCATAACTTTAGGTCCACGAGAAGTATAGTACTTCTATAAGTTACTTCTACTTCTAGGTTTTAATTCGCTTGCGAGTTACAACAAAGTGACTATAAGGGTTCACCTGAGAACCTGAAAATCTAGTGTTAAGACACTCCATCCTCCATTAAGACACTTTCGTTGCTCAGCTTCACGCTATATCCCCCACACAGTGAAAACTAACCATATCACAACAAAAATATATTATTTTATAAGAAACAATAAACCTTTAAAAAAAACTAATTAAAATATAAAAAAATACTTTGACGTATATGGACATTTTAGCATATTATGAGTTCCACTTAAAAGAAAGCCGAAACTATAAAAAAATTACGATCCTTAATATCCACAATTATTTCACTTAAAATATCCCTTTATTATTGCCATACGTTATTATAATACAATGAAATGACTCGAGTTTAATAATTAGGCATTAAATTCGTACTAAACGGCTTAATTAGAGAAAGAACTCTTTAAACTTTTACTTTATGTTGTTTTAAACGTTTTAATACTACTTACGTATCCATTTTGTATCCGGACAAGGATCAGCGTGATCTTAATGATTTTAATAAAAAAATTATACATGCTTTTTGGCTTTATACGAAGCTTAAGATATAAATATTTTTACGCCGGTTTCATGGCCCCCTTGTTTGGACACTGTAAAAATGTATGAGATGTATATTTTCGAATGCATTTTTAAGAATAGCTCTTAATTCTTTAGATTACTAAAGAGGGAGTTTTATTGTGTAATTCAATTTGGTTAGCTTTTAGGGTTCTTTGGACAGGTGAGTAGTGGGTTTGGTTTTCATGTCAGTGAGTTGGTTAGGGAGTATAGAGGAGCGCTAAAAGATGATTTCTCGAAGGAAGGAAGGGATTTTCCATGTTACGTCTTGAAATCCACGCAAGCAAGGTTGCGAGCGACTATTTAATGAAAATTTTTCCTTTTCATTTCCTTGACTGGAGTCCGACTCACAAAAATTGTCCCGTTTACAGTCACACGCTTGTGCCCCTCCGACACACTTACTTCATTTGCCCATTTCCCTTCAATTTTTCTTTAATTGACGGAACTCAACACCTCACTTGGTCCTACCAGAGCGGAGAAAAAAGAAATATAAGTTAAGATTCCTCTGGGTGGGGATCGAATCCACAACCAAGACGTTAACGGTTAAACGACGAGCTTCAATCTCATTTTTTTGCCTTACCTATTTTGATTACAAAAATAATATAACAGGAGTTGAACCTCAATTCAATGAGTAACTAAAAAAAATAAACAAAACATACAGAACTCCACACTTTTACCAATGTGCCCTTCGACAAAGTAATCGAATGTAGTAATCGAATTCTCATTTATGTATACGAGTACGACAAACGAACAACAATCGTTACAGTTCTTAATTGGGAGTAAAGTCGTTTCGTATCAAATTGTTTTCTTCAAGGAATCGTTTTATTGGAATTGCATACTTTTGAAATCATTATATTTAAGGCCTTATGAGTATTTTATTTTATAATGTGTTTTAAATTTTGAGGCCGTCGTGGAGCAGGGGTAAAAGCGCGCGACTGCAATCGCAATAGGTTGTGGGTTTCATTCCCACTCTGGTAACAAGATAAGTGCGGCGTTGAGTTTCGCCACTCAACTGGTTATAACTTATATGTATGATATACTAGTATAAAAGATTTATAATCTCATCCTGATCGATCGATCGATCGATCTTATCGAGATCTTATATTTTTTTTTTATTGTTAACTTACGAAACAAACATTCGAAAATTCATCTGCCAATAAATATTCTACACGCAGAAACAACACATAAATATTATATACCTTGTAAATAAAAGATGCTCCCAACAAATATATTAATTAACACTCAACTCACGTAAACCAAAGGCTTGTGAATTATTTGAAATATGTAGACATAATTATGTACGCCATCGTGGCGCAGTAGCAGAAACGTATGATTGTTAACACGATTGTAGGTTCGATTTCCACTCGGAGGAATGAAATATTTTATATTTTCATTTCGTCGCTCTGGTAACAAGGCACAGTAGAATTTTGGCGCAAATCGCGTAGTGCTTCGAGAATTCAACGAAAAGTTAGGAACGAAGTGTCTTGGTATTAGGTACCCTCTGCTATTCCTTCTATATGTAAGATGCGGCGTAAAGTTAAAAAATAAATAGACATAAATACAAATTATATGTATAAGGTATATAAAAATAACTAAGACATTGAATATAAATTGTCAATAAGTAAAATATTCTCGATCTCCGTCATAAATTAAAATGAAAATGAGTGCATAATACGTCAATAACCCGCACGTACTTTTGTCCTTCAAAACTTTTATAAATTATTTTAGAGCCTCTAATCTAGTGTTTTATAGACCTGCATATTTCAAAATGGAGGTTTTTTATTTCTTTATTTTTATCTCAACAATTCACCCGCCATTTTCTTCTGATTAAAAGGATTTATTTACAGAAAGACTGAGTTCTCCTCATTTTGCCTAGTTATAGTATTTTTTCGAAAAAATCTCAAGTTCAAGGTATATGTGTGAAACTACGTTAATTTAGAGAAATGAGGACAAAAAATCATAACAGAATTAATAGCCTGTACATTTAACACATTATATCCCTATATTTGTAAAAAAAAAATATTTTTGATAAACAGACAAGCCAGAATGCAATACTTTTCCTTAACTTCTTTCTTGTCCATATATTATCAAAATAAGTTCGTATTTAACAAATATACTCACATAATTCCTTCCCAAGCACCCACGTCTCAGGCTTAGAGTTGACCTCGACCAGCACAGTCGGCGTACACACCAGTAACACCATAAGATCAGCTATACTCAAGTTCACAAGGAAAATATTAGTGGAATTCCTCATGTCTTTAGTCTTCAAAATAACTATCGGCACCATCACGTTGCCGATCACCCCTAAGCACATTATAACTATACAAAAAGTCATTGAAGTCGCCTTTATGTAATATGGTATTTCGGCATACTCCGTGTAATTGTTCGACATTTCAAACGTTGAGTTAGACATCGATATATTAAAAGTATCATTATTGAAGTCGAATTTTTCAAGGAAATCCTCTGGCTCGCGATTTGTTGTAGCATTTTTGTATGTATTTGTATTATAATTGATGGGCAAGTGGGTTGTGTGTGTGAAATTGGCGATCGAAATCATGTGCGTTCGAAGAATTTGGTTGACATGTGATCTTCACATTTTTTCTTTCGGGTTTTCCTTCTGATTTTTCGCTTGTTGACGCCAAAATTCCGCTTCGTGACCTGAAACAATGTTAGGCAATTAGTCCACTTCGTTCCGATGTGAGTGCTTTGGACGTAGAATAATTGGATTTGTGTAAACGTTTTTTTTCTCGAATATACTTTGTTTGGTACATTATTATAGAGCTTTTGTTGTTTTTATATTAATCTTATATTTTAATTATAATTCGAAAGTAAAATTAATTATTTAATTTATTTTAAGCTGTATTTGTGCTACCTTTGATAGATAGATATTAGATTTATATTGAATGAACTAATAATTATTTATTTTCTCGTATGTGTACTGTTACAGTCCGACCTCTTACTTTATCATAAGATTTTTGTATTGCTTCGACTTTGTCACGGTTGGACATTCGAGAATGAACATAACCATTAAACGAAGTGTATAAAAAATGTGTAAAAGTTACATAAAAATGTTAATTATTTGAACCATTTTAAAAAATCCTTGTGACCGCCACAGTATACCTATTTATAGACAATAATCATCAAAAATAAATAAATTTCTATTTCTTACATAAAAACGAATAAAATTTTAAATGTAATAAAGAAATGTCCACACATTTAAAAAAAAATCTTTTACACATAAAATTGAAACGAACATTCAGAATCAATTGATCACAAGAGCTGCCTGTATCTATAATAAATACTGTAAGAGGATCACCGATCTTTTCCCCCAGATCGTCGACACGACGCGACGCTCGTACCATAACATAAACATGTCAGGTTGACCCTCGCCTTACAAAGTTTTATAAATTTTGTCAATATTTGCAAAATCTATCCACTCTAAGGCAATACCTCAGTGATTTATAGTGGTTGACTGACTTATTCTTAAGGGTCTATTCACACTGTAGGGACTCTCTCGGTGAATATCATTCACGTTATTTTAAGTAATGTTCTGATCGCTCTTCTGTCCTTTTTTCAGTTTACATATGTGAAATGTAATTTAATTTTTCAACTTAAGTTGAGATCTCACTATAGAGGCAAAGAGGATGTATCGATAGAGGCCATTCGTGGCACTGTGGCAGTATCTGTCTGTTCTTAATTATACACGCCTTTAATTGTTGTATATCAAGCTAGTCTAATGATGGAATTGGAAAATGGCTTATCGAATTATAGATTTTGACTTTCTACTAGTATATTATATTCATCTTATTAATTATTCTGTTGAAAATAGTGTGTTTTTAATTATTTAAGGCTAAATTATTATGTAACCTTTCTACAGTATCATCGCTATTGTGTTATTGAAAATCTGATATCTCCTTTCATTTACTTCTATCTATATATCAGCACGACGATATCAATATCAATATACTTATTGCTTTTCATATACAAAAAAAATACGAACCGATAGCGGCTCTACAGTGTGAATCGGGCCTTAAAGGTATCACAGCAAAACCTATCGGTAACTCAAATTAATGTTTGTACTTTATCTGTTTAAGAACAACTTTCTTTTTATAAATGTTTCTATTTAATATAATATTGTTTTTAGCTTGTAAATTTTATAAATATCGTCTCTACTGTATCGCTTCAGGCATTTTTTATTGTAATGATGAAAAATAAATGTTTTGCCCTTAAAGCCCTTGAAGTTGTTATTGTATTTTAAATTACATCTAAAAATATTCTATTTATATACTTTTATTATAATCTGTATTCACACTTCTTGCATTTTGTGAGGCGGAGGTAACAACTATACTCAGATCAAGATAGCCGCTTCGTTTTCTAAGAAATGGTGGTTTTTAGAAAATAAATATGTACTTAGAACATTTTTATAAATATATTTATGTTTGCTTGAATAACTTTTGAGGTGCGTGCGCTTTCGTGGCACGGTGACACAAGCGTGCGATAGTAACCGTGACAAGCTGGGAGTTCGATTCCCACTCGAGGCAATGAAATATTTAAGTGTCTTCATTTTAATGGACTATTTTAACACTCTTTTCCGAGATTTCCTTACAATGTTGTAGAGGTATTATCTCTACCAAAATTATATACAGTACGATTTTTACTTTAAAAAAATAATAAAAAATAAATAAATAATTTGAAGCAATGGCCATCACTTATGGACAGACTTGTCTCAATTTGGCAAAGTGGATAGGAAGCCTTCATAGCCACTTGTTTAATAATAGAGACATATTTAGATACCCTCACGTGAATAAAAACAATAGTCATACAATTAATTGTTTCATTTTATTAATTATGTATATTAAAGTGTAAATAAATAAATAAATATATTTGTATATAATATGTGTATTTGTCATTTTATTTACACATCGAAGTAGTAAGTATTCATGAAAGTGGGTCATTTTGTAAGTCTCCATATGAATTTAGGCATATGTAGCTATTGTGTCCCTTCGATAATATTATGTGCGTGTTTATGATGTGTTGTACAGATAGTACGAAGCGCATGGTGGTTAGGAAATATTAAATAATTTGTATTTCATAATAGTAGGACGAGGACAGGCTGATGATGATGATGATGATGAATAGTAGAAGTAAAGTCTTAGATTTTCTATTATATTTTCACACTTTGCTTGGCTTGTAGGAAAGAAATAAAGTGATTATTGGCCGTCCCTCTCAATCTCATTTTGGTAAAAATACCTGGCATATGAGTAATTATATTAAATTGGATTAACATCTTAATATGATTAAAAACAATGCTTATTACAAATCTTTAAGTCATTCTGAAAATCGGAGAAACGTGTAAATAAAGTGAAAAAACTAAATACAGCAAGGCAACCAGATATTAAGTTTTGTTTTGCCGACATTACTGACCCACTGAAGGGCCGCATCCCTGCTGCGGCTAGGGAAAATAATAAAATCAATTTATTACATAGACAAAGTGACGAAGCGAGTGTGATACACTTTTGTTTACTGTTTCCCTGGTTACTTAGTTGATTGTTGACAGCGATGTATTTTAGTAGACCTATAAAAATAATAACTTTTAGCTTTCGATAATTTTTTTTAAGAGTTAATAGTAATAGAAATTATTTTTATATATAGAAACACACCCCGAGTGGTTCAAAGCCAGATTTTCCGAGATAAATATATATTTTTATTTTCAGTTTCACGCTTTATCCCGCATATAGCCAAGGGAGTAAGTAGGCGAGAGAATCTCGTATGAAGTCATTTTTATTCTTTTCCGCACGAATTCGAGTAAAGGCGTGTTGAGCTGCGAAACTCAATGCTGCACTTAGCAGTTCGAAGAAATGAAAATAACTCATGGCCCTGAGTTGGGATCGAATCTACTACTAACGCGTTTACGACTATCCCATTGCGCCACGAGGACCTTAATGTCTCTCGATCTCCCTTTATTCAATAAATTGAAGAACTGATTATAATCTAAAAGAAAACTTTTAACTACTAAACTTATCTATAAGCTACAATAACTAACAAACATTCATTCAAATAATTCAATAATAAAATCTAAATTGCAATATTAATTTAGCCAAATATAATCGAGAATGCGGGTTCAAGGCTCTCTCAATTACATTCAGAATAACTGTTGACAGAAGTCTCATAGCTGAGTAAATGTGAACTAAACATGAAAATTTTTACACTGCCGGCCATTTTAATTGGATATTAGGCTATTTTTATAATAGGTAGGAGGAGTAGGAGGTATTGCGTGTTGAATGGCGGAACTCAACGCCGAACTTACCCTCGACACCAGAGGAAAGAAAGGAAAATATTTTTTATTTCATTTCCTCGTCGAATTAAACCCCAACTTGTCGCGGTTACGGTCACACGCTTTTTCATTTAGAAAACAAAAGAGTAACCCGTATGCCAATAGCCTTACAGACATTTTATAACGTTGCCATAATGGTACTTTTAATCCACCCCTTGGGATGCTCATCCTTAATTAATTTAAAATCTAATCTAGATTCATTCATTCAAAGGCTCTCTCAAAGTTCACTGTCCCACTTTACCTTTCATTTAAAATAGATTTAGATGTGATGTGTTTAGTTTATAATTGAAAACGTCGGAGTATGTTATACGACACAGAAGCAGGAGTAGTTTGGAGTTTTTAAATTTATTTTACTTTTTATTGCATTTTGTAACAAAAGAATACACAAATTTTATAATATTATTGTAAAAATTTACTTATTTCTAATATTTTTTTTTAATGAACCTCCTCTAGGTTATAATATATCGGACAAGTTAAAAAATTTAAAGTTTAAAAACTCAGGAGGCAATGGCGTTTCATACGTACAAAAATAAAAAAAAGTGTTTTTTTAAATGGTTTTGTTGTAGTATTGTCAGATTATATAAAGGGCGAAATAGAATTCTACTATACAATAAACAGTATCTCTATAGATATAGCAAGTGTAAAACAAGAGTTATACAAGGTTATTTTTGTTTATATCGTAAGATCCTGTAAAAGACAGTGGCATATGGTCAGCAGCTTTATTGATATTACTAAAATATTTACTATGCAATTTACAATTTCGCTAAACATGGCCTTAATTTCATTGATAAATATTGCAATGGTATATATGTAATATTAAGAAATGCTGACGAATTTATAGTTTTTCTTTTTTTGTAACATTCATTATTATTAATATTTTTGAAAGACAATAAATGTTTAATTCTAAACATGATCCCATCCTTATTGTAGCATTAACTGAGTAAGTTTTAATTTAAATATGAGCATTTCGATACCTACTGTTTATTTTAATATAAGAATATAATAAAATGACACTCTTTACTAAATGTATTTCAAAGAAAGCCGCCAATATATAGTACGAAAGTAAAAAATAAACTATAAATAAATTTGTGGAAAATATGTCATAATTAGAACAAACTATAAAAAGTAGGAAAGAAAAGTTATATAATAAAATGTTTATAATTACAACGAATGAAATAAAATAAATGTATAGTGTTTGAAAGAATCCAGATTAGATAGAAATTTAATTAAGAACTTGTGATTTCACTCGGAATGGTCCGATGCGCTGTAATTAGGTTACATTCTGTGGCACGCTTTTGATATTTCTCACTTAACATCTGGTGTACAAATATAATTGTTTTGTATTAGTTTTCAGATTTTCTCTTGATTCTTGTTTTATTTTTTGTGTCTGATCGATTATATTTCGTGAATAGTGATTAGAGCACTTAAGCGGTTTCCAAGAGATGTGGGTTCACCTTAAGGTACTTTTATGTTTTGAATATATAAATATTTGTAAGAAATCACTTCTATTTATGTTTTATTACATTTTGAAAAACGTATACAGAAAAGAAAAATAAAATGGTAACGCCGTACCTATAGTAATTTGTCCTTTTAAAAATAATAAGCCCAAAAAAACAAATAAGTCGTCAAAAAAGTTATATTATTTATGATACTACAGAATAAACTCTTTAATTTATTTACTAGACTTTGAAACTAAAAAAATATTATTTAATCAATGTTATTTGTAGGCGTCCAGTAACATTATACAAATGTTTACTTTTGATGGAGAATAACCGTAAAATTTGTTATATTGCTGCCCCTTGTTTATTGGCGGAGTAAATATTATTTTTATATCTATCATAACAGTGGCTTATCAATAGGCATTGCGTTAGCCGCTATGACTTAGTGGTAAGTTTAAATGGATTTCTTTTATTTAATAAACAGTTCTATTATTAAAATGTTTGACTTATTAAATAACATCAGGCAATAACTGAAAGGAAGACGATCTTAAAAAATTGTATTACTTATAAGGAAATAAAGAAACGTTTATTTCCCGTTTGTTATTTTTCATATTGAATATAATTAATTAATTATTATTTAGATTAAGCAAATATTATTTATATATTTTTTGTCGTAGTAAAATTGGAAGACAGATGATTGCACAGTATTATTTTGGGTTCAATTCATTTTGAACACACACAATAATTCAATTGTAATGCGTCCTTATTTTATTTTATATATTTTTTACCTTATTCCACTATCCAGAATGCTACATAAAAGGAAAAATGAAATTAAAGCTATCTCTTTTTACCAAATAAATAAAAAATATAAATCGTATGTTTTGAATTTTTCAAGTTAAATAAAAAAATAAATAAATATCGTTCACCTAATAATGTCCGTGAGTGTACGGCGCCTACACAGTAACTCACTTAGCGCGACTGTTAACAAGCTCTTAGACGAAATCAATATTACGATTCCATTCCGTTACTATTTAGTTTTGGATTCAGGTTAAAATTACTCATTTCTTATGAAAATAAAATAACGTTAATTTAGTAGCGATGGTAAATAAAATGTCGAACTGTAAACAGTTGATATTTCATCATTCTTTTGAAACAATTACAAATGAAAGGTTCTATTTATAAAAGAAAAGAATTCCTTTTTTAGTGCTTCCTAAAAAAATAATTATTTTGTTTAACATAATGCCTAATTTAAACTTTCTAAGACCAGGAGTTTTGTCTGTGCATTGTCTGTCAGTCCCTCAACAAAAGATAATTTTTTGATTATGATGGGAATAATTATACATTTTTTTTTAATCTCCCATTTCTTCATTTTAGTCAGGACTCCTTAAACATCTTGGGAACCGGAAGTCACCAGAGCGAAAAAATGAAAATATTAAATATTTAATTTCCTCGAAATCGAACACACGACCAGTTGCGTGCCTCTGCGCCACAACTGGATTCATATAATCAGAAATTTGTCTTATTTTTATGATGCGAAAAACAAATCTAAAAGTCTTGTATAAATTAATTTCTATGATTTCAAGATTTATGTATCTACCTTTATTTTATAATTTTTCAAAGAGTTTGTAGACAAAGGATTACTTAAACAAAATCTCATTGTTTTATATTAATTAACAATGTTAAAGGGCACAAAGTGTAACTGTAAGCGTGACTGGTTGTGGGTTCGATGCCCCCTCGGGGAAATGTAATATATATTTTAATTTATCTTTTCATTTCTTCGCTCTGGTGTTGAAGAGACAAAGTGCGGAATTTTGTTCCGCCACTCAACAAGCAATGCCTTCAGAATTCGGCGGAAAATGACGAACGGAGTGTCTTAACTCTTAACACTAAGTTTCATTTGCGGGATACAACTTGAAGCTAATAATTATTGATTAAAACAAAGAAATAAATAAAGACCATAGATGTTTATATTTAACCAAAATAAAATATGACAGATAATGAAAGGCTTATACAAAAAAATCTATTAAAAATGGCTCAAAATTTTAAATGGAGACATGACTTTTTTCACTGTCACGTCACCTTGTCACTCCACTGGACATTTGGCGGGTTAAATTATAAAAGTTATTACGGGGTTACATTTGTTCATTCATTTGGTGGTACATTTCACTCCGGGCGTACCTACTTGTATCTAGGAATTACATTTAATTAACACAAAACTTCTTGATTGTACGAATATTCTGAATATTTTTGTTGTGATGCTGTGTTGAAAGTATCTAAGCGTTTTATACTATGATATATGTATATACATACATATTACACATATACGTTTAATTTTGATTGTTTAAAAAACTTCTATATTATTAAGGCGAACACGCGGTGGTAGGAGTTCGATTACCACTAGAGGGAATGAATTATTTTTATTTCATCGCTATAGTAACAAGACTAGTTATATTTGCCAACAGTAATTTCCTTCTTACCTATTAAAACGTTAAAATATTTTGTTAAAAATATTATTGAGGCCATCATGACGCAGTGGGAATGTGTCTGATTGGAAAGGCAGTGATTGTTGGTTTAAATTCCACTCTTTTTCCACTCAATTTTTATTTTCTTATGATGGCATGACGAAGTGCGGCGTTGAGTTCCACCACCAAACAAGCAATGCTTCGAATTCGAGCGGAAAACGTAAGCGACTCCGTTTACCACTTCCTGCCAAATAGGCATCAAAAGAATGGTTTACTATTTAAATGAACATTAAATTAATATTATAATTCATATACTTTTGTTAATTAACATATTAAGTAGCCCCATTTAATATATTGTTACTTAAAGCTCAATAAAATCTATAATGCGTTTAACTAGAGCGGATTTATAAGAGCGATCAGATTATTAAAATTAATATAAAAATGTTAAAATAAAATTTCATAATTGTAGGTCTACGGGAAATATAATGTACGTGATAATTACGCGGTAAATAAAGTTGACAAACATAAGTTATTGAAATGAGCTACAAATATAAGTTTCTAATGACTTTTTCTATGAAATATCTATAAATTTTTAATTAATTCAGACTTTTTTCTTTTAATTGTATTGTATATTCTCACTTCATGCTAAATTTCATAACTGTACGTCCATGGGAAGTAGCCCATAGATTTTGATTATGGGGCAGTTTTCATACAAAATGTGCTATATTTTATATGAAATTTACCCAGTAATGACAAAACAATTGATTTAGAAGCTTGTTGTTTTATGTTCCAAAGGACCGTAGATTTGATCATAGTAAATTACAGTTTAATATCTCCAAGCGATCTTGTGATATATGTTATCTCGTTAGTCGTTTTTACAAACAAACAGACGAACAACAAATAGATTGAAGGTTTCCATTTTTTCCTTTTGTGGTACTGAACCATAATAAATGACATCTGCTTTCGAAGAAAATGAAAAATCATAGATGTCAGTAACCCTCTCCGTTAATAAATGACAACCGTAGTTTAAAACGAACAGCCAAGTCATTTACGAGCCGATAACACTTTGATAGATGTTTTGGCACCGAAACGTAATAGAGGATGAGTGAGTGATAATTGTTGAATTTATTAAATTTACTTGTCATATCCTTTGACAGGATGATTCTGACAATTTTGTTTTATTTTCTTTGTTTGTACAAAATATGGATTGTGGAATTGTATTTCTTAATCCTTTTGTTTTTTAATGTAATAGTAGAACAACTATAATACAAGAGCTTGCAGAGGAAACCTCCTTAAGACGCCTTTATTAGGTCGAGTTGTAACAAACTATGTACAATATTATGGCATCAAAGAACTGGTCTGATGATGGAACCAGGACGTCAATATTGAAACTCTTCAGAAGTTACTAGCAAACTATTCGAGTTCCGAGCACATTGGATAGCATTTGTGTCACTTGGTGTGGAAGAGCTTATTTATTAGTTCATTTAAGCTATATGTATATTTTTAAACTAAAACAATACATACAGGTGTCATACAGGACAGTATCCTATTTATCTTATTATTATATTCATTTTTTTATCAAATGAAAAGTGCACGCTTCACGCTGCATCCCGCATATAGCAGTAGGCAGAGGGAACCCACGCACGAACACACACTGCCTAGTTTTCGGGACATTGCGCATTGAGTGGCTGAACTCAACACCGCGCTTTGCCACACCTAGAAAATATAATAAATGTATGAATAATTCATTTTCTCAAGTGACAATCGAAGCCACAACCGTCGCGTTTAAAGCCAGACCCAATACCACCATACCACTCCGGACTAGAATAATTAATACACCAAAACGAATTCTCCAAATGTTGGCATTAAACCCACGCGTCACTCCCAAGTATTTGACCTTTCACAAATTTGAATATGTATCTTGGACTAAGGCTGGACACCCACAGATGTAAACAACCTGTGCGACATTAATTATTTCTGTTCCACACACCATTACGCGTCCTAATCTTAACTAATAACCAACTGTCCACTTGTCTCTTGTGAGACATCTCGACCGATTTCCATTTCCTCATTTTTTTTGTGGAATATATTTTTATTTATATTCGCACAATTATTATTTTTGAGTTTGAATTTCAGTTGTCGATCTTTTTTATTTTTGTATTTTTCGGGTTCGTTAAAGGTCATTTTATTTGTATAGAAATAACTACTAACAGATTTTACATCTATAGTAAACGGAAGAGTTTATGGGCTATATTGTACCACGTTAATAATTTCGATGTAATTAAAGCCGCATATAAAAGCTAATGTTATATCATAAAATAGAGAACTCTTTTTCCTGTTCGTTTTCAATAGAAAACAAAAAGCAACTATGCAATTCTTGTAGCACTTACGACAATAGTTCCCTGTACACGATATTCTTCATTTGGTTATTCTCCAGGTTAAATTAAAATAAAAATCATTTGCATAAAATTTATTTATATACAAGAAAGATATGAGCGATGTTGTCAGTACATAAATCATATTTTCGAGGTTAATTCCCATTTAAGATAATATTTATTTAGTGCTGAAAAACTTGATGAATGTGAGTTTTGTCACAAAACAGACAATATTTCGAAGCAGTAAACAAAATGGTGATTTTCAGTTCTCCCTGCATACGTTGCGAAATACCTTAGAACAATTTTTTTTTAACTTGTGGTAAAAAAGTATGCAATCAAATTTAAAAAACTGATTTTTACACTTGTAATAATTGAATCATTATAAAACTGGGCAGTTATATTCGTATATAGCTCAAAATAATATGGCAACATTGAGCTGATCTGCTGAAGAAGCCTAGACTTAAAGAGTGGACTCTTTCAGATGTTACTAATGCATCCATCCATTTTGTACTTTTTCGAAGGAATGAATGATTTAGTATTTTCATTTCGTCGCTTTGGTAACAAGACAAAGGGCGGCGTTCAGTTCCACAACTTAACACGCAATGAAAATATGAAATATTTAATTTCTTCGATTGGGAATCAAACTCGCAACGGTCGCACACTTGTACCCCTGCGCCAAAACTGGCCTCATTTAATATATTTTTTACTATAAGTACCTACGTTTAATACTATTATTACTTTTAAAAATACAGATAGCGATCACATCCTTTGTTTTTTATCAAAATTACAGCAAAGTCATCAGTAGACACCATTTTGACTTATCTCCCCTAAAATCAGATATAAATCTGTCTAACAAACATCCGATACTTCAAAAGCGTCACTTTCCCGTAGATTTATAAGAATTATTACGATGTCCCTTGTTTTATTGATAACAATTATATACTGCAATTTACAATATACTGACTGCTTAAAAATTTCAATTTTCGTATTGTCTTTCCCTTAAATTTGATTTGAATATACCTTGTATGTATATTACACATCCACAGTTATTACATAATTTTCAATGACATTTGTCCAAGTATGTCATTCATTCACGTTTCTTTCTAATACTGTTAAAATATAAATCTATTATTACCTGCATACCAATACGTATCTCACAAGCAAAGTCACGGCCAAACGTTGTTAAAAAATAATAATTCTAATGACATGAATCATAAAAAAGGCCATAATAAAAATGTTTTTTTCTGTTTAAGTAGTGTATGACAGGTTGGCAGCGACCCAAGTGTTTGATGTCCAACGAATCTAGGCGAACACCAGTATTAGTTGTCAAATGTCTTCTTTCGTGGAAGTCACTTCCATTCAATTCTACGGTATAATTTAAAAAGTGAAATTATTATTTTTAATAGTTTTTATTTGCTAATTAATAATGGAAAATCAAAACAATATTAAGCGAGTGTACGATGATAGAAAATCCATTTTTTCGTGTAAATTTAAAATTTTTAAACATTAAATTGAGTTGTTTATTTTGTAAAACGTTATATTTACAATTTGATTTAAAGATAATTTCTTTAAATATATACTTATTACACTTGTAAGTTATTAATAGAATTGACTTCTTTGCGAGTGGGCGTGACACTTAACACGTAGGTAACTGACATTTTCTTACTTTTGGCAGCTAATTTAAAAAAAAAACGAAATATAAAACCTAAATGAAGAAGTTTTATTTTTATTTTCTAAACTGGCCAGAAATTGTACTGCATCGTTTGACAGAACGAAAAATATTTTACAAAAAATTTTGAAGTAGTCATAGGACTACTTATTAATACTAAATTTATATTTAATTTATGATAGTGTAATAGTATCACTATCATAAATTTGTTATAGTTAGGTTACTTTCACCCGAAGGATCAACTTCGTATTGTTTCATACATTGACTCTCCCACATACAAAAGGACAACGTAGTGCCTACATAGTGTTACGACACTCCGGTCTCTGTCCCGGCCAAGATATCTCGACGGCATATCCTCTCAGTCACACTATAAGGACACCTGGTCCTATGTGTATAATAAGAATATTTGCAACTCGATTGTTCTTTCAGTTCAGTGTTCTAAGATCCGATGTAGGTTAACATTGCTCTACAAGTCTACATAAAACAAACAAAACGCTAAAATGATTTAATATAAAATAAAATACTGCAAAATCCAAGGACGCGTGAACGCTAAAAAGTGAACGCTAGTGAACGACACCCACGCAGTGCATTTTATTCTACCTACATCATGACCTTTAAAGTTATACGAGAAAACTATTACAGCATTTTCTCAGTAACTTCTTATTAGATACGTGTTATTTGTGTAAATCTATAGCTAATAATATATTGTACAAAATAAAAGATATAATATGTTCTTTGTATAGAACATTTATTATTTAGGTATGTGTAAAGTTTATATCTTAAACTATATTAATAGGTTATATTTTATACTGTTAGTGACTTCACGTTATCGAACGGAGAGTGGAGAAAAAACTGATACCACGTATGTACCACGTATTTCTTAACATCTGCCCTAAATCTTGCCATAATCTTGCCATATCTTGCTAAATACACGCACAGTAGGCAGAGATAGAGATCTAGAGACAATCCATTCTTCGCTTTTCGCTTTAATTCGAGACACTGCGTGTGCCCTCTGAATATAATCACACAAGTAAAGCCAGCAAACTGCTAATATATAATCTATAATGATTGAATACACAATTTTCTCCCATCGACTTGCGCAGACGCAAATACCGCGAAAAGTAAACAGCATTACTGGGTCATGATCCAATCAATTCTTTCAATTATTCGATAACAATGCCAACGGTGTAATTATTGAAATTAATTTTATTTTTATTTATATTTATTTAAATATTAAATACACAATCAGCGTTTTATTCCATCTGAGGAGGTGGTTTTAAAAAGTAGTCTTAACCAATTTGGTTATTTGTTGATCGAAATTAAGATTTGGGTCAAAAGAGCAGTATCCCTTAATTTCCCTCTTTCATTGTCTCCCTCCGCTCTCCTTTTAATATTTCGTTATATGGCGAAAAGTGGTCTCTTTCTCTACCTAACAATACGCGGAAGACCCATAAAGCAAAGTGATTTAAGATATTTGATTGAAGGTTGGGAATGGAGTAATGTCGTAAAGAATTACAATTTTAATAAAATCTCCGTATTATATAGGAAAATCATTTATAGTGAAGTTATTATTTTATTTTTATAAAACGCCCTGTTCCAAGAAAGTCAATCTGGGGAGATTTGCAAAGTAATTTTACAAAGAATTGATTTTTATGCATCTACTTGGTTATTAGTAGCTTGAGTTGGCGTTAGATGAATCTATGTTTAATAATATTCCTTGGTTTTTAAATAGAAATTTTAAAACGTAGGGCGAGTAAAATAATAAATCCCAATGTGGTTTTTTCGACATTTTTTAATGATTGTAAGGAATTTAATTGTAAGGAACCATTCGTGCGCGGGTTCGAATCGCACCTGGCCCATTTTTTATAATTAATAATGCACAAGTTGGTGTTAGTTCTGATAGACTAATTACGTTTGTATTGTGCCACATTGGAATAGTGTGGGACGGCAAAGGGCGATGACCATGGTAGTTCCCTGTTCTGGTAAAATGGTGGAATTGGACTTGGACGTGGACTTTATACTTTTATTTGGATGTCGGTAAAAACAAAGTAAGAAAAAAATATTCAATAACCATTTAAGCTCACTCCGCTAACATTAAATTCAAGTTACGTCTTTTTCATTTGCAGTTAAAATGCAGTTGCTCTCAATACTTGCTCTTTATTCTGTCGAAGTTTCTTATGCGAGTACTTTGAGAGGTGACACGAATAAAGTTATTGTTATGAATATTATGATTGCTAAGATTTTATGTAAATGAATGAAGCGACCATGACATGAGGTCTTCGTGGCGCAGTGGCACAGCGTTGGGTAAATGTGACGGTAGTGGGTTAGATTCGGGGGAATTAATTACTTTCATTTCTTAGCTCTAGTGACAAGACAAGAAGGCAGTGCAGCGTTGAGTTCCGAGACTCTATACACAATGTTTCGAAAATTTGGACCGAAAGTGTGTGTGTGTCTTAACACCACGTTTCATCTGCCGACCCTATCATATGCTGGATACAACGTGATGCTAGTAAAAAAATGATAGTTAATCGTAACGCAGTTGTTTAACGACTGTGAGATCGCATCAACTTCTTAGACTAATACAAGGTGGTCTCAGTGTCAGATGAAATAACATTTACTTTATAACACTAGTTGAGGCCAATCGTAGCGCACGTCCGACGTTCAGTTTCACCACTACTACTACTACTACTACTACTCTCTAGAGTATCTTAAAACTACTTTCCCAGATTCTCTCAGCCTAACACGCTATTGATATTCAGAACTAAATTATACTTTTCGATATATATATATATATATTTCGATATATATATATATTTCTTATAATATTAAGTAGAAAGAACATCCGTTGTACCTACTTCCCCCTAATTCAAAGCAGAGATGTAAAAATATTTTTTTCCTCTAAGGGAAGGGAATCGAGCTCAAAACCACGATTCCACTGCGCTACGATGCCCCCGAAAGAGCAACTTGCTTTAACTTTTTGATATCTACAACGCAAGATATCATTAAATTTAGGAAAAAGGAAGTGATTTATCACTCGATTCTGTCAACAGTAATATTTTTTCAGCTGGAGTTACATTAAATCACCAGAAAATTGTATTCAAGCGAGCGTATCTAATATATTATTTGGAAAACGTAACAAATATAGATTATATTATAATATATTAAATAGTAAAAGCGGTCATTTATTACGCCGCATGATACCAATACGTAAGACTTTACGAATATAGCAGTTTCATATAAAATAACAATAATATTGTATAGAGAAATAATTATTTTTATACCTAACACTAAAAATAAAAGAAACCGTTTGGCGTAGCGCTACAGCGTCTGACTAAATGCAACGATTGCTGGTTTGATTTTCCCAATTTATCAATCAACATGCAATGTTTTTCTATCTTCTCTCTCTTCCCTCTCATATGCGGGATACAGCGTGAAACTAAAAAAAACTATCTCCATTTTTATGACACCACAGTAACATATTGTTGACTTATCAAGTCTACGCCGGCTATATAACGTTTTATTGGTTCAGTTTTAGTATTGTCTAATCGAAAGTCTATGGATAGTGTCGATGAACTAATAAAAGGAACGTGGTAGTCGTTAATTGAGTATTGTTAAGTATGACAAATATAAATTATTCTTTTCTATATACAATCGACACGTAGAAGTATGTTGTTTTTATTATCGTCACTGGGGACTTACATTTTGTTATATATTCTAATTATATATTACTTACCATGTTTTTCGGTAGACTCCTCTCTAAATAATAGAAAAAATATATATTTTTTAACTAAGTCTTATATTCTTATCGTGCTATGTCGTAATTTTTATGTGATTTACTGCCATTTTATGTTGTTATCGTCTCTGTAGGCAAATTTTAATATTCGGCCACCCAAAGATTATTGGTAAAAACTCATCTGGCAAAAAAGAAAAATAATTATCTTTTCTTTGAAAATGCTTTAGTTGCAACGAAACAAAAATCCACAATAATCGAATAGGTTTAAATCAGTATAAATCCTAAGCTTAGGTATACTATAAATTGGCTAAAGAGCTTTTAATAAGACAGCTCAGACGTGATGAGAAAATTAAATATTCATTAATTTTAGAATAGACATAACTTCTATCTTTAGATTCGAAAAGTTTTTCAAATCAATCTAAATAAGTAGGTAACATATATCTATACAATAAAAATCACCTTTCGTTA
The DNA here is from genome assembly GCA_016802625.1 of Heliconius numata. Taxonomy (NCBI): domain Eukaryota; kingdom Metazoa; phylum Arthropoda; class Insecta; order Lepidoptera; family Nymphalidae; genus Heliconius; species Heliconius numata. The sequence continues at coordinate 421,997 of JAEBDU010000088.1, forward strand.
CACTTCCCTTATAAATGATACCTAAAATTCATATTTTTATCCTAATGAGATTAGAAGCCGTAACGACCACGTTAAATCAGATTTATCTATTGTCATCAAAAATAAACCGCAATATTTTTATACTCACAAAAGTTTTATAAAACATATTTGGAAGCCATTTCTTTTCAATTCTTGAAAGTAAATTCAAGACGTCACAATCCAACTTTATCCTACGAAACTTAATAATATGATAATTGAATCGGAATACGAATCTATTGGAGATTTGTCTTCGGAGTTCAGACTGTCTAAGGCTAAGGTATATTAAAATAAGAGAGTAAATGCTATGGATATATCATTCAATTTAGAAATTATTTTACTTTTAAATGTCGAGATGTAGAAATAAGTAGAAAATTTGATTAAAAAATATAATTTAAATGTCTACAAAAATTAGCAATAAAGATAGTTGTTGAAATTCAACATAGATTAATAAATATTTACATATATTATATGTGACGTAAGAGTAATTGTTTAAGTAAGAAAAGTATTTATTAGTTTAGCTTCAAGGTTTCCATCGATTTCTCTGAGATCCTAAATTAGCGGCAATGGTGGTCCCATTCCCCATGGAAGTACGCTCTTTCAAATAACAATTACTTGTTGAAATCGGTGAAATGACTATACATAGTTACAGTACGATCGAAGAGTTTTCTGAACTTTTGCGCATTGTTCACACGGGACGAAAATTATCAAAAGTAAAAAAGTCCTAAAATCAAATCTGCGCAACCCTCTGCAGGTAACTTCAGAGCAGCCACGACTCGTCAACCATACTATACTAACTTGGCACCACTACGCTGTACCCACTTAAAATATGCAAGGTGTTTCCACAATGTTCCAATAAATTTTCTTTAACGCAAACTATGTCAACAAGAATGGGACTTTTGCTGCAATCCTTATCAAAGTACTTCAGCGTCATTTGCGCGATAATCGCGACTTGCAGAACCGGTTTATTTTATAAAATCTTTGTCATTTGAAAATAACCTCAAAAACAAAAGAAATAAAGTTTAAAATATTATTTTTTTATGATATTTTTCTTGAAAAAAAAAATTATATTAGCATGAGGATATGCACTAATTATGCATGTGAAGTATTTGCTTTTTAAAGGAAATGCATATATGAAGATAAGAAAGGAAACATTAATAGCTATAGTTGAACTGAAGGTTCCTTTTACGTTATGAAAAACTTTTCTAAGAGACTAAAATATCAAGGGATGATCGATTGTATAAATTCCACCAAAAGAATAATTTTATTTGAAATAACAGTATGGAAAGGCTTTGATGCAAATCGTTACCAGAGGGTGAAAATAAAATAATTTCCTTGAGTAAGAATCGAACCCAACCTGTCGTATTTACAGCCGCACGCTTGTGCCTCTACGCCTCGACTGGCATCTTTTACTTCTAATGGACTGGCTTTTATTTTTATTTGCTATGTTAATGTATTTATTATATTTTCCTCAAACTATGCAAGAGCATTTTATCAGCCTCAATGTGGAGAGATTAATTAAAAGTTTAACTCAACAACTCACAACTGGGACATACAAAGCTAAGCATTTAATTAACATTATTATAACTTAAAAGAACTAACTAAAAAGTCATTTTGTTCTTCGCTTAGCTTCGTTTATGCTTGCGTTAAGTTTAACGGAACTTAACGCCGCACACGTATAGATAGAGATGATAGATGTATCTTTAAAACTGCAACCCGATATTTAGTACAAGGACAGGCAAAAGACGCTATTCCACTGCCACGACAGCCCCAGTGAATATTCTAAATATACACTTTCTAGGACTAGGACGAACCCACACCAATCGTTTTCACTCAAATAATATAACAATAGACAATCACTTCACAATTAATTCATTAGTAGACTTCACGCGGCAATTAACAATTGATCAACATTAAGATTTTTAATTAAATATTTTACAGCGAACTTGGACATTAAAAGTATTAGCATATTACTTAACTTTTAGTACTTACTCGTTACTTATTTATGTTCTATTCACGTGACGCTGTCTTAAAAGCATTCATCTTGGGTGAAAGTTTTCTTTCTTTCGTATATTATATAGGTACATTTTAATTAGGTTCTTAGGTGATTCTTTTTGTTTTTGACATTATATTTTTATTAGTGATTTTTAAACAACTTGTTGATGTTCAGTTCAGTTCACTTAAAAGTGTTTTCTAGTAGGTAATACCCCTTTTCAATTCCGAAACTTATGGATATTTCATAAAAATAATATGTCGAAAAGAGTCGAGGCCGTCGTAGCACAGCGGCCGTACCGCTATGAACACGACGGTGATGAGTTCGATCCTACTCAGGGGAGTTAATTATTTTCATTCCTTTGTTCTGGTAGCAAGACTTTTTGTTGGGCTTCGCCACTCAACACGCAATGTCAAGAAAATTTGACAGAAAATGGGGAACAGAGTGTCTCAACACTAAATGCCGCCTCATCTTCTCTATTGTGCAGGAAAAAGCGTGAAGCTAAGAATTACACTGGACTTTTTAGGAAAAGACAGTTCTACTACTTTTACTTTCATGTACTTTTTAGTTTTAACTAATTGTAAAATGGTGAACATAATTGAAGCGTTCTCGTTCTTACTTTGTAAGCATCTTCAAAGTACAACTAACTTGCCTTTAGTTCATTATTCATTATATTATTTCGTGACGAACGGACGGACGCTTCAAAACAATAGTTTTTATATATTTTTTTGTTAGTCCATTTAAACTCAAAAAGCCGGATGTGTTGACAATAAAAGATTTTTTGTTATTGTATTATAAGAATTTATTGTCATGACCAAATTAGAACGTAATGACAGATCATTTCGTTTTTGCGTACTTTATTTATTGTGAAGCTAAAAAAAAATTGTGAATGTGCTATACCCAAATATAATTTTACACTCCGTTACTCCTCTCGAAATTTTACATTAATAATTCCGAGATGCAGTTTTGCAGGCGGAACTAAACGCCGGAAATTGATATTCGAAAAATTTTAACTATTTTCCAATTAGATAGTTACAAAAATATTAAATCACATATACAGTACACATAAAGTTTTATTATAATAAATTATTAGGGAAATCTCATAAAATTAACATAAAAAAGCTACAAACAGAGAAATAAATATCTATATATCTCCCAAGTCTCAGGTACAATTACAACTAAATATGAGTGCAGTGACACGTACTCGTAGTGAGGACTTAATTTTCATAGAAGAGAATGTAAACAGCGCGATTATACAAATGATATTCAAAGGAACTACACATTTGCATTAAGAGACAGACTAGTTTAGATTTCCGTAAAAATAAAACATGAATTATTTTAGTTAATGACGTATAATGTATATTTATGTACAGAGGAATAATAGCTAAGGGTGGTAGGTATATATGTAAAATAAGGTATATTATTCATACATATAATAACAAAAGATGTAATGTGTTCTTTTTAGATTTGTCAAATTGCTTGTAACTTTTTTTTATTGTAGGCGGAAGAGGGACCTAGTGTTGAAACACTCTTTTCTCTTCTCTGTCGGACTATTTCTTCGTCGCACTATTTCTTGCAAGGCGGTATCGAATCATCAACTATTGCGTATTTACAGTCCACAGTCAAATACTATAAAAGCCACAAAAAAGGACAAATTGGTTTTCATTTTAGACATTATATTCCAACATAAGTATATAAGAATAAGACATAAGAACCAATACAGTAGGTATACAGTATAACTCACATCATATATCACACGGTACACGCACAGTTATTACAAGTTCAATTTTCAAGAGCCATAACTTAGTGTTTGAAAACTCCACGGTTGAACTCCCACACCTAAACATTGGCCGAGGTAGATTAACTTGAAAGTAACGAAATTACTTCTTACCTTACAAAATTTTATTTCAGTAAATTGTAACAATGACATTTATTGCAATTTTTATAGTGTTGCAAAGTTTTATGGGTATAGTTTAGAATGTGTACATAATTTATGTAAATTGATGAACAATGACTGTTTTCTTTATATTTTTTTAACGTTGTAGGTTCGATTCCCTCTTGGGGAAATTAATTATTATTTCATAAAATTTTAATTTAATATATAAAAGGCAAAAAATCTAATGTTAGCGAAGGGAACTAAGTGCCCACGTAGTGTTTTAACTCACGCAGAATACATAATGGTCTTGGTTGGCGTAACTAAACGGCACTTTATCTTCTGACCAGAGCGGAAAATAAATAATTTATTGATTGAGTCATTGAGTCATTTCCCCGAGTGGGAATTGAACCTACAACCACGTTCGCGTACTCAAATAAAGCTATATTTGCTATTATTAATATATTGTTCAGATACAAAACAAGAAGGCTAAAAGTCGCCAATATAACCTAGTAAGTATTAGATAAAGCTAAACGTGACAATGTTACAAACACTAGGATTAAGTTATCGATCTTTCTATATATAACAATTACCTCTTTATAAGATTTAGGGTAAAGATTATTTTGTTAATACAAATTAAAGCTATTTTAATCATAATGTAGTAAACATAATTTGATTAATGAACAAATGTAAACATGTGTTTTCAAGTTTCCAATAATATTTAGCTAGGAGCCTAGTGTTAAGACACTCCGTTCTGCCCGCTCCGTCCAACGAGGAATTGTGTATTATCAATTTTTTAATCAATTTGCATAAAATAGTTTTAGTAAAAAGTTAACTATAATTTTTCTCGAGTTCTCTCTAAGGCGCTAGTAATAAATGTAACTCGTCTATTAAATAGATCGCTTGCTGAAGCTGCGAAGTGCATCTCAAGAGATCAATATGTAGAGTCTAAGCTTACCTTGCGTTATTTAGTTTTTTGCTTTCTTTGTATCTTGTATATATTTAATATGTATTTTTTAAATATTTTTTTTTTTCGAATATGAGTTCTCCCTTATACTAATTGCTAGTCAATGACAGTATGAATAAGTGATTGTATGGAGTGAACGAATATATGAAGGAAACGTTTATAACACACTACAAAAGGAATTGTTTATCTAAGCTTTAGCTTCACGTAGAAGGGTACGCAGATGGAACCTAGGAGTCTAATCTTAAGATGCTTCGTTCCCATTAAGTTCTCTACTTTTCATCGAAGGCGCTTTCTGAAGGCATTAAATATTTAATTTCCTCGAGTGTTAATCGAAGCCACAACCTCAAGAGACCAAGACTGGCCTCATTTTTCGTAAGTTGAAGTAAACAAAAAGAATAAATCAAAAAAATAATATTATAACTGTATTTATTTTACATACATTATACAAACATCTGTGCCTCTTAATCTACATTTTATTATCTCATTTATAACAAGCTTTTCGCCTTTATTTCACTCTCATGGACTACTAAATCATATTTTTTCTTTTTTCGCATCAGTTGAGTTAAAATGTAATTATATAGTGATTTTTCATGTTATTTACACGTAAATATATATTAGGCTTGTCTCGGGAAAAAGACATATTTAATATTTTCATTTCCACACAACACGCAATACAAAACAAAAATGAAAGCTAAAAATTATTTGAACAAACAACTATCACGTAATTAATACTTATAGAATTACATATATGCTAAATGTACCATAACATCGTCGTATTAAATGTAGCTCGCGATATACAGAATATCTTAATGTATTTAATAAAGGCTTCATCCCTCATCTTGTTAATTCAACGAATATTCTTACTTGTAATTTAAACTAATTAAATTATTATTATTTTATGATAGTATATTGTTAAATCTATTACTTTAGAGCTATATCTAAATAAAATAAATAACCATATATGAACAAATCTCTGGTCTGGAATGATCTGGTGCCGAGCGATCGCGAGGTTGAGTTCCGCCACTCAACACGTAATGCCTCCAGGATTCGGCGGAAAGTGGGGGGACAGAGTGTCTTAAGACTAGATTCCCTCTGCCTCTGCTTTCCCACAGCAGGACGCTGTGTGCGGGAAATAAATTACGTATATGATACCCTCCTTTTCCACAAGTCAGTTAAATAACAGTCGTAGTAGGCGTTGCCGTGTTTATGTCGTTAGTTATTTACCATTTAATAAAAGCCACTTGAAAACGCATAAAACAATTTAAAAACTATATACATTTCTGATGCACATGAGTGTAATGGTACAGTCTTTACAGTATAATATGAAATATAGTCCACAATAACTCATCGAGAGTCCGCTAACATCGCCACTGCCTTCTGGTAAACCTGGCTTTTAATAGTGGCTTTAAAGAGATTTATAGTGTGGTAGATAGCTTAGTGTTTTTGATGAATGTTTGTAGGTTTAGTGCAGTAGATATTCGTAGTTTATGGTGTTTTGAGTTCAATTCTCAAATCTGTTACTGAGTCTTTTAATAGTTTCACGCTGTATCACGCACGTATCAGGGTAGGCAGACGGAACCATGTGATTCTCGCTCATGGAAGAAGAGAAATATTTCATATTTTTATATTCTCGTTATGATAACGAGGCAAAGCGCGGCGTTGATCTCCTCCGCTCAACAAGCAATGCTTCCAGAATTCGGGGTAAAGTTGAGAACGCAAGTGCCTTAATGGTAGCCGAGTGTCTGTACACTAGGTTTCATGGTTCCCTGGTTTCCTGTGTAATATTATAACATTAAATGCAATGATACAATAACACCATCTGCCTGCATCATTAGACGTGAAATTGACAAGCTATTATGTGGCAGAACTTAATTATGTACTTAACTGAGTTATGGTACTGAGGGACGTGGCTAGTCACTTATGTGATGACCCATAACATATAGTACATACTATATTATCCTTATATTGTGGAGAAAAGAGATTTAATCTTGTGATATTTCTCTTCGTTCTCCAGCTTCCGTAAAAACAGATACTGTGTTGATTGAAGAAACCTGTACCATTTGTATATATAAAACACTTCCGTTACCGAGTGTCTGACAGACAATGAGCAGTTGAAATTATGCGGCGTAGAATGATGAAATTTAGCATGCATATTCCGTGGAGAGAGTAGGATAGTACCAAGAAAGGATTCCCAAAAAAATCCTATGAGAAAGAAAAGAAAAGAAATTTTAGAGTTTGCGGACTTTACGTCCGCACATACAAAGTTGCGGACAGTCATTAGTGTTACTACAAAAGAAATTAAGCCTTTTAAAGTGACCCGTACCCCGTGATGGTGGAAGTACCCCGTGATGGTGACCGTATTTCTTTTCTTGTTTGGTTCATTTCATCGTGTTAAAAATAACTGTGTTCTGTTCTGTTCTTTCTAATATGGCGTTCCGAGCGTGCCAGTTGAGCACAAAATCACTTCGCCAGTGTCACGTTGAATGGAAAACTCACGAAAGAGTTTGTACGGTAAAAAAAGAGAAATAAATAACTCTGTTTATCTCCAAATATTCTTTTTTTAATATTTAAATACCAAAAAGTAACTTCTGAGAAGTCACTAGCAGTAATCACGACTAAGACTTTCTTCTAACTGCCCGTAACGACTGTCGTCGACGTTAAGATCGACAATTGAGACTTCCTGATTTATGTGCTCAGAATTACTATGTTATTTTTTTATATATCCATCTGCTTTTATCTGGAGTGAATGTTAATAAATATCTTAAATTAGCTTCACGCTGTATCCCTCACATGGCAGGGTACGTAACCTTGTGTTAGTACACTCTGTTCCCTACTTTCCGCCGAATCTGAAGGCATTGTGTGTTGACTGGCGGAACTTGACTCGACACCAGAGCGAAGAAAAAAAATATAATTAAAATAAATATTTAATGTCCACGAGTGGGGATCAAATCCACAACCAGTCGCCTTTACAATCACACTTTTATCTACACTACTCTCTACCGGAATTTCTCTCTACACTACCAGCAACCCTTGAATGTAGGAGATTTTATTTGCAAGGTGGCGGAACTCAACGCCGCGCTAGTTACCAGAGCGAGAAAATGTAATATAATGTATAGCAAGCTGGTCTAGATTGTTTAATTTAAACCATTCAGATAAAACTAAAATTAACAATAAAAGTTTACTCAGTAGTAAAAAAAAATACTTTAAAATATTAAAATAAATCATAACCTAACTAACAAACGGGTTATAAAAGCAAGTTATTTAAATATTTTATATGCAATTTGCACATCCTCAACACTGTAGGCACTCTGTAGGCACATCTTAATAAAGGGTTACTCTATTTCCCGCGGGTTAGACGTGATGAATAATAATTTGGGACAGTTTTCAGTATACGTCAACGACCTTAAACGCTTTAGTGTTTCTGTCTTTTTGCGTTGAAGTACGATAGCTTAGTTTCTTAGAAAGTGGGTAGAGACAAGTGTTAAGACACTAGTATTGAGAAACTGTCCACGTTTCCACTTTTCATCACTTTAGTTGAATCTCAAAAATCAAAACGTTGAATCACAAAAATCAAAACTTTTCAGCGCGGACTTTTACGGCGATAGGTGAATGAAAATAGCGGACCTACATGTGAAGTTAATAAAAAAGTCTATTCAGCAAAAGAATTTCATTGTCACATTTCCATACGACCTTGCGGGCGAAGCCACAGGGAAAAGCTAGTATCAAAAAAACCTACACTAGGAGTATAGCTATTTTACGGAATGGACTGTTTAAAATTTAAATAGGACGAACGAACTTTTACTTTTAATACTTTAGTGACAATTTTCTCCAGCCCTTGAGGCTTTGCCCCTTATTATCATATTTTTTCTGCGTTAAAGCCCTTTGTGTAGAGCGTTATTAAACTTATTTTCCACTTCTCTTTAATTGTAAATATAATTAGCTTTGTAATACTGTTTTTAATTATTTTATTTCGACTAGTTCAATATTTGTGTTTAGTTAAAAAAGTAGTTTATATTTTTTGGTTTTATTTAATCCTAGTAGCCATCGTTGTGCGGCGGTGACGCGTGTGACTGTAAATGCGACGGTTGTGGGTTCTATTCTCACTTATACTTATAGTATTTTAAAGTGTTATTCCACATATTGGAAAGATTTTTTTTTTTGGAAAAAGTAGCGGGAATTTGTCCTGCGCCTCTTGAAAACTGTCCAAGCGCTCTGACCACTAAGCCATAAATTCACATAACAATTTTTTTTCATTTCCTCACTGTGGTAAGAAGACAAATCACCACGTTGACTACCACCACTCAACACGCAATGTTTTGAAAATTTATTAATGTGAGGAATAGTGTATTAACACTAGGCTCCCTCTGCTTACCCTGCTATATGCTGGGCACTAGCCTCTCTGAGCTAGGCTGGATAATATTATTCTTAAGAGACATATTGAAATACAGAAAAAATAAAGAATAAAAATATCTTGAAAGTATCTGTTTTTAAATAATTCACTTAAAGCTACATTTATTTTGTTAGCTTTGAGTTAGTCTATCATATAAATTGAAGGACAATTTAGAAGATTTATGTTCGTTGCAATAGCTGACATCCTAGCTGGGGGACTAGTGGCAAGATTAAGAAATACTAATAATACTTGCTGCTGTTCTATGAAATATACTTATAAATATGTATATAACAACAAAAGGATACACCAGAGAAAACCTATCGTTAAGATACACCATTCCCCACTTTCTTCCTAACTTTCGATATGATGCATTTGAGTCGCAAAACTCACCGCCGTGTTTTATCTTATTACCAGAGCGGAGAAATGAAAATTATTTATTCCGCCGAATGGGAATCGAACCGACAGCCGTCGTGATTACTGTCGTGATGCTGCTCCAGCATAGCGTCTGACGAGAGGCCACGAGATAAAAATCTTACTATGTATACATATGTACTTGTCAACTTAATACTTATAAGACAACTCTAAGTAACACACCGTGCGTGGAAAGGAAATAAAACTCACATGACAATCTAACGTAAATCAAGTTGGCTCACGCGGAGTCCCTTTATCTTAAATCGACATGTCCACATGAAGGGGCACATGCTCGTGATAGTTTTACTCCTTATATAAAATGTGAACTATAAACTTAGAGTATTTTACGATTTCGTTGTGACTTAGAACGATAATAGGTTTGTTTCGTGAATTTGAACCCACATCTACTTAGAGACACACAAGGGCGTAGGAATATAGGGGTCCAAATGGTCCACTCCAGAATAGTCTTGTTATATAGCCAACCCCAAAATATTTAGTAACGAAAAAATTAAAAGTCAAAGCCGCCTGTTGTAGTTTTGATTACCACTCGGGGTAACGAAATATTTAAAATTTCCATTTCCTCGTTCGAGTAAAGAAGCAATGCGCGACGTTGAACTTCGTCATTCAATACACAATGTCTCAAAAATTCGGCGGAAAATAGAGAACGGAAGTGCCTTAATGGGAAACGGAGTGTATTAACACAATGTTCCTCTAGCATATCGTACTATACGCCCAATGTGCTTAGTAGGGTATTGCTTAAGAACATTATAGCTCTATCTGTAGTAAATCGACGGTATTCAGTTAGTTGTGTGCCAAAAGTAGTCCTGTAAATCTTGATACTATTTAGAAGTGACAGGAAAGTCTATTTCGTGTAATGGATACTTGTATAGGTCAAAGTTTCGAGACGTACTTACTATATTTATTTTTATCATTTCTGTACTAGTTTGACCTGTATGTAAAATATTAGGCTAAGCAAAGATAACTAGCCTAGGAAATATTTCATATTTTCTTTATTTCATCTTTGTTAACAGTCTCTACACTTTTTTCATTTCCTTTTCATTTAAAAAGATAATTTCCTAAAATTAAGTGTCTATATCTGGCTGTAAATGTGTCGGCCATTTAAAATACGTTGTAAGTTTGGCGAAAAAATCGGATCGAAATGCGTAAACACCAGGTTCCCTCTGCTCACGGTGTTATGCGTAAAAACGCAAGGTTCAGTTCTGTTCACCCTGTTTTTTTATACATACTCCGAAACTTTAATATTTATATAAACTCACTGAGGATGCCTTTGTACCACTACCAAATAAAGCATAAAGCAACATAACAATAATCATTGCCAAATAAAAAACATTTCAATGTTATTTATAATCACATATACCTTTATAAATAAATTATTATTATTATAAATTATACAAAAAGTATATTTTTTGTTAAGCATGTCATAATAGTAATATTAAATCCGCGGATATCATAAATTAGTTTTAACTTTCGCAACATGGCCTTGACATACAGATACAGCTGAGAGAAGACATTATGTTAACTACTAACTTATACGATCGGGCGTCAAATTAGATTTATTTTTACTTACGCATCTCTCACACTCACTAGGTACCTAATGTATATTTGTATACAAATATTATAATAAGACAGAAGAGTTGTTGTTGATAAAGGAGAAGACAGAGAGACAGAAGAGTTTGTGTGTTTGCGCTAAAGCACTAATTTCACACAACACTTAATGGAATGGCATGTTACATTTCATTAATTAATTTAATATGACCCGCTGAACATGAGGTTAGTATTTCATGTTGCAGGTAGAATGTGTTATAATGTCATCTTTTAGTTGTTTCCATTTCACCAGGGCGTCGATGCGGCAGGGAAAAGCTGGTTATTTAATAGCTTAGGCCAGTCGGCTCTAGGTACACAAGTGTACAACTGTACAAATTATAGTTTGTAGGTTTGATTCCCACTCAAAGAAATGAAATATTTTATATTTTTCATTTCCACGAGGCAAAATGCGGAGCTGTGTTCTGCCGCTCAACACACCATGAAAAAATATATATTTTACTATTGAATAGAGTGAATATAGCCTCCTACTACGCCGCATTGGCGTTAATAAATCAATTTATTTGCATATTGCTTATTTAATATTCCATTCGATACTAACAAGATTTTGGAAGACAATCATCTTTATGACCTCGAATTTGTTCTAATGAAGACATGATTTAGTAAAAATATCATCTTTCGCGAATCGTTTACAAATATCCTATTGAATTGACCTTCGAACTAATTGACCAATTTTTATTTTTAATATGTATAGTAAGACAACGTCCGGTGTTGAGTTCTGACATTTCTCACGCAATGTCTCGAAAAAATTCCAGTGCCTTAAGACTAGATCCATCCATCCGTCTCTACTAAAATTTTGAACGTAGCGAGAATCATACCGCCTTTTGGAAACTGCCTATTTTACGAGTATTCGGTTCTATTTCTCTGTCTTTATTGTTTAGTGTGTGAAAAAGACTTTTTAAAACTTTAAAAATATAATACGTTGCCTACAATTCTACAGCTTTTTTATTTTTCTTAGTCTATCATAAATTTTGGTTCACTGAGATGACAAATTTTAATTTTTTGTTATATTGCGTGTCTGGGAGATGAGAAAGTTTTAATATTAAGGCGAAACAACAGCCAATTCTTAATATTTTCAACAAAATATCTCATTTGTTTAAGCTGGTGGATCTTTACACTGAGCGGGGTAAGAGCGTTTATTACATTCGGCCTTAATAAGAAGAATTGTGTAACATTTCTATCTAAGAATTTTAAATGAGCCTCGTATCATATTGTAATGTGATGATTCTATTCATATATTCTAATTTTGACATGGTTACAAATGTCACCCATTTTGTTGATTAATATTTAATTGTTTATTCAAAAACAGTCTCATTTATAAAAAGAAGCGCGGCGTTGAGTACCGTGACTCTACATAAAATATTTCTAAAATTCAGTGGCGCTGTTGTATCAGTCATTGTATCAGAGAATCAGAGATAATCAGAGATTGTAGGAAACGAATTGTCTTAACACTAGGTTCCCTCTGCTTACCCTGCTATATATACTGGTAAAGCCAAAAAAAGTGTTAAGTTAATTTTAGTTGACTCACATACATCTTTTTTTCTTTATCTCTCTAGATTCATTTATACTTTTTAATGAAATAGGCATTTAATATTTTCTTATTTTATCGTCCTTATAAAATTACAGATTTTGAAATAAAAAAATTTAAAATTCTATACAATATCTATTGAGTGAAAACTTTTTATACTACACGAAACCTAAGAAAATGACTCTAAAATCACAAAAACAAAATTAATAACCAGACAGTGTTATAAAAATACAAGTTGAAAATTTGCTTTTTATTGCGTATTTTTTCGGGCAACTTGCAGGCTAGACTAAAACACTATAGTAATAAATCTTCTAGAACTTTTGACTATTATGCGTAACATTATAATATAAGAAAAAATTAAACAATATAAAATAATTTAAAAGAATTTTAGGGGGGTCATAGTGCAGCTGAAAAGGGTTTATGGGTTCGATGTCATCTCGGAGAAATTATAATATTTAAAATTGTCCAAATTTCTTTTCATTTTCATTTTCCAGCTCCGGTAAGAAAAGCGTGGAGTTGAGTTTCGCAATGTAACATTTAAAAAGGAATAGATTCAATTTATTTATTACTTCTTGATGTTTCTTTATCAACAACATGTCTTAGCTGAGTGATTCACAATAACAAAATGTTAGTTATTATTCAAGCTAGACACATAAAACTAGACCTATACGGACTTTCTCAACATAAATAGCTCTTAAGTAAGTATTTTATTACCAGGAAGCTTTATCTTTCGGTTGAAATTTGTCTCTACCATATTGTTACTAGTGAAGATTAAAGGAAATTTCTTTTCAGCTTTTAATTATATTGTACAACGTAAACACATCTTTCACTTTTCAAATATATGTATACTCATAAAACAATGATTTTTTTCCCACTTTTAGCCGATTGTAGGAGACATTGCGTGTTGCAGAACTCAACGGCAGAGCAAAGAAATGAGAATATAATATGTAATTTCCTCGGAAATAAAATATTATGATTTTCATGTGGAAATCGAACTCACAACCTGTCGCGATTACAAACACACGCTTTTGCACCTGCGCCAGGACTGACCTCAAATAAAATTAAATCTATATCCAAAAAAATAAAAACCACAATCATTTATCATCAATTATTAACAAATCTATATAAAAAAAATATTTTTAATATAATACAGAACAAAACCAGGAGAGATTACTAGTATTCTTATATAAATAGAGTTAATAGACTAATGGTGCGCGTTAATAGAATCATGCCAAATTATGCAAATTTCACCGGCGGCTCTGTCGTACGTGAAAATGTGTAATACTCTGAGATCAAGTTCCTAATAACACATAATTTAAGGCAAAATAATAACATTTGTGGTTGTAAAATAAGAATTCATTTATTATTTTCTTGTTTTTCTGAAATTGTACCATCTATTATTATTAATATTTATTTTTCTTTAATAGTTTTAACTTTATGCAGACTGTATTCTCTATAGAACAGTAAGCAATGGAAACCTAGTGCTTCGAGTCCGTTTCCTACTTTAGGCCCAATTTTCATGATATTGTGTATTGGTTTATGTATGGTTTAATATACTATATTAACAACTCAAAGTAGTGATAGTACAAAATCGGAACAATCATATAGAATTTTCCCGAACGAGTCCTCGGACGTGTTTCTCTATGGCCCAAAGCTCAAATTGCATAACTTTACAAAAAATCGAGATATATTTAATTTTTCTCTTAATAATTATATGAATACATAAAAATAGTCTACAACTATAATTATAATTTATTTATAATAAATTATTGTCACCCTACAATTCTTAATGGAGAATCACGAGGGGTCAGTACTATTGGGGCGATTGCGTTTATGGCGATTCAACTGTCGCTCTTACTATTATTTATGGCAAAAAATACTAGAATTAGATATTAGAGACCTTCGTAGCGCAGGGGCACAAGCGTAAAACTGTAATAGCAACGGTTGTGTGTACAATCCTCATTGAGGGGGAATGACATAGTTAATATTTTCATTCGTCCGCTCTGATGACAATTCAAAGCACAGTATTAGTTCTACAACTCATCATGCAATGCCTCAAGCATTCGACGAAAAGTGGGTAAGACTCTTAATGGAAATGACTTAGCAATAGGTTCCCAGGTTTTTTGAAGTGAAGTAAAGCTAAAAAAAGGTTTGTTGTATTTATTTGAACAGAAAAAAGGCACTATATCTAAAGTATTTGAACTTTAAACTTGTATTTGATTTGAAAAAAAAACTATAATGAAATAATGACAATAATGAAAAAAAATATTATAGACCCACTGTGGTTATTTGGGGGTAAAAGCCTCGAATGGAAGAGAAACGTAAAAGTATCAAATAAACTAGATTCGAGGTTTCCAAAAACTAGATTAATTGATTCTTTTGATCGACTTCTTTGATATTCATTTGTAAGCACTATTTATTATTGTACCTACTCATGTCTTTCAATGTAGCTTTGAACAATTCGTTAGTAACGAACGAACTGGGTTTTTATTACAAGATTAAATCTGTTAACGTTTTAAGAAAATTCGTGTAAATATTTTTGTAAGTAATAAAAATATTTATATTTTTTTATTTTTTTATGTAATAAAGCCGATGAGTTTGTTTGGTTGAATGTGCGGGATAAAACGTGAAACTATATAGAATATCTATATTGTCGTACAATTTTCTCCTAGTTTTCGTGAAAAATAAAATAACTATTCATTATGTTAAATCACCTATTACATAACATATAATTTATATTGAGAGATTTATTACATACAAAAAGAACTCTTAATTAAACGAAAGATAATAAAGTCAAGAAATTTCCAATTTGTGAAGATATAAATTCTGAATGCAAATTTAAAAGAAAATTTAACTTAAATTAAAATGTTGTTGATTGATATAATGTAACAGAGTGAACCATTTCAATAAATTCTTAACTCCATTAATTTTGTTGATGCTCCATTTAATTATTTAGTTAAAATTATATTTGATACTAGCCATTACCTGCGGCTTCGCATAGATAGAAATAACTAACAAAATTAACACATTCTAGGGGTTGTCTCGAAATAATAAACGTAACTTAATATAATAAATACTTACCGATATCAAAATATATTTTCACACAAATCACGAAACACTACACGAATATATTAAAAAAGCACTAGTAAACAATTCACTTCAACAGATGATCGTGTAAAACTTTCGCGCGGGAAACTTTTATATGCTCCGTACAAATCTACAATACGTCTACACTCAGCGCTTGTCGCGCGTATACTGAACTGGCTGAAAAATCTTCTCAAACAAATTTTCATATTTGGAATTGCATGATGGGAAGCACGTTCGAATTATGAATGTAAATCGTATATTATCTGTGATATTTTTTTAATATGAATATAAATAAGTCAACGATCTTGAATGATGCATCCAAAAATTTTATTTACGTATGTAATTGATTCTCTTTAGATAGTAAATTAAACTAATTTCTTGTTTATTTTATGTCAATATCAGTTAAATTGAATATGATCGAGCATTTACTTTGTAATTGATTGATGAAAAACTATTTCTGTAGAAGACAAAGTTAATGTTAATTTAGTAACTCGATTTATACACGTATAATGCAAACACAGGTTTCAATGTTAAACCATTTACGTTTGTTTGTTCTTAAGCTATATTTATTTTTAATAAAAGCAATATTTCTTTATATTTAAAATTTTATAGGATATAATATGACAACAACAACAATATTGTTTTTTTCTTGTTTCTATTGTTAACAATTGATGAATGAGCAGAATTTGACGTAACTTAGTTTACGTCTCTTGTTTCTACAAGGACCACCAGATGGTGAGTTCTTACTTTCGCTCATTACCTTCACTCATTGACATGTCCAACATGCAAGGAATTGAAGACACAATTACGTTTTGTGTGATATATTTTTTGGAATAATTAAAATATGATATACACATACACGTAACGAAATTAATAAACGTGTCTAATTCTCTGTTAAGCCCTTGAGAGAAATGGCTAAAGTAAATAAATTAACATATACACTACTTTTAAATAAAACTTTTTACACTAATTTTTTGTTTATATATATAAATTTATGTTTGTATCTGTAACAATAAAAAGGCGGATCGGTTAAAAAAAAGGTCTTGATGAAATGGGATAGACTTCAGATTTACCATTAAATTAATTACTTAAAAGGGCAGAAAAGGAAAAAATTCGTAGAAAAGTATTTTGACCATATATATTAAATATATTTTTTATATTTGCTCTTTTATGTATATGTATTGACTATTCAGCGTATGTAGTACAATAACATTTAATATATTAAATGCAAAAGTCTGTTCAAACTCATACATTGATTGGGAAAAAGAACAATAAAATTTATTGGCGCAGTAGGACGACAACATTTGATTACTTTCTTTTACCCGTTTTGATTGACTATGGCGGCGTTAAGATCCGCCACTTAAAACGCAAATCTTGAAAATAAACCAAACGTAGATAGCGGAGTGTCCTAATATATTTCTATTATACATATAAAACCTTTACTGCCTACTCTGCTATACAGGAAAAGCCGAGGAGCTTTTTTTTTATTAAAATTTTTCTTCATCTACTTAGACGAATTCGGATTTCGATATTTTCAAATTGTTCACCCGGTTCAGTCGGACAAAGAAGAGAACAGAGTGAGTTTTCATTACCTTCCTTTGTTTTCATTAACTTCACGCTGTATCCCACATCGAGCAGGGTAGGCAGAGGGAATTTAGTATTAAGACACGCCGTTTCCGTCACCCCACCCAATTTTCGAAGCATTGAAAGCTTTATCTCGTTGCTCAATCATAAAAAATGCAAATAATAAAAGAATAAAGTTTGTATTTTGCTGTCACAAAAAGGCGTTTTTTGTTTCCATTGGCTGCACGAAACGCCACGGACAGCACACAATATAGATAATAAATCGCAAGTAATTAAAAGACCGTTTCAGTACAAATTCCCTTACAAATTAAACGTTTTACGGAATTCAGGCATGATTGAGTGATATTAATTGATGCTATTTACTTCAGTGGCCATTATACGTATTCACAACAAAAGATGGCATATATGTACATATATCCGGTACATATTAAGTATAAGCTGGGCAGAAGCGTTCCAACGTAAACACGACAGGTTGTGGGTTCGATTCCTACGATTATATATTTTCAGAGGCCAATCGTGGCGCAGGAGCATGCACATGCGTGTGATTGTAAGCGCGATAGGTTGTGGATTCCATTCCCACTCGAGGAAATGTAATATTTGATATTTTCGTTTCTTCGCTAAGATGTCGAAGCAAAGTGCGGCGTTGAGTTCCGCCATTCAATAGGTCAATGTCTTCAGAGTTCAGCGGAAAATGGTGAAAGGAAGTGTCTTAACGTTAAGTTCTCTCTCTGCCTTTCCTGCTATATACGAGACTAGTGGACCCGGACGCGGCTACGCCTGCTTGAACTATAAGAATATTTTCGCGTCGGTTATACTGTGCTGCCCGTAGGCTAGGTCATTTCGAATCAGTGACATCTCCTTAATTATTTATTAGAATGTTATACAGTAAACTATAATTTCAAAATGTCGCGGTAGCGGTTGCGTAGCGACGCGACGGTTGTTATTAACATGGCAGAATAAATTGCATGTCAAATTAGAAAGTACTTTAAAATATATTAGTTTATATGTATAATGTAATGTTATATAGCCTATAGCACTTCTGAAGAATGCAGCATTCATACAAAACAAAAACAATGTAAATCGGACCAGTAGATCCAGAGATCTTAGCGTTCAAACAAACAAACAAACAAACAAACAAACTCTTCCGCTTTATTATATTAGTATAGATACAACCTGAAGTTACAAAAAATGTGTCGACAAGCAAATTTATATTTGTAACTTCAGTTTCGTCTATAGATTTTTGACACCATAGTGTCGCAGTTGGATGTAAACGCGGTGATTGTAGGTTCAATGAAACTTATTTGAAGGATAGTAACGATACGAAGTTGATCAAAGTTCACACTTAAGCTATTTATCGTTAAGAAAATTGTTTATTCTTCCCATAGGACAGTATTTTTCTTTAAGATAAAGTCAAAAGTCTTGTTAGTGTTTAATAAATATTCGAAATCTAGCTATTTAAGCGATAAAGACATCAGAGTAAGGGATAAATGCGCTCGAACTCACGCACCTCCAGCAGGTAGGCAGTTAAGAGATTATCTTGAAAATTTAAATTCCACTTTTACCATTTATATTCACGAAAACGTCTGTTGAGATATCTAACGAATCACTTTTTTCTCCTTTCGTGTCATATTTTGCATGAGTGTATTTTCGTTCGCACTAATATTAAAGAGAATTGTAATGTGGATTTCTTTATTGTTTTAGTCTTTCCTTTCCGCCCAATTTTCGACACGTTGAGTGGCGGAACTCAATTTTGTTACCAGAGGGAATTATTAAATTTTCGTTAAAATTAAAATATTCGTTCCCCTGAGTGAAAATAAAACCCACAACTGTCACATTTACAGTCAGATCCTGAGCAGGTACGTCACGACTATAGCCTTGGTAACAGACATAAATAAATCAAAATTCTTAACAAAATACAAAGATTAACTCCTTGAGAAGTTTTTTTTTTTGCTTCAGTCTCGCGTAGTTACAGCGAATCTATTGATATGTGAATTATCAAAATCAATAAGCACGTTTAGATATCACATAAGGTCAAACACACATAAATTGATACTCACATTACCCCCCTTTGTGAAGTTGGGAGAAATATTTAAATATATAACATATATTTTAGTTAAAATAATAAAAACTAATAAGTAATGGTACTAAAAATCTATGATTAATAATTTATATCTTTTAATCGAGCTCAGATTGGTACCTGTAAGTGACTATCCTTATAAATCTTTGTTAGTTGTACAGCAATTGAATGATAAGAACTAACAGTTAACTGTGTTAGTACATTTTGTTCTAATTAAACCAATAAATCTCAGTTACTTGTATTTGTTGAATAATTATTGTATTATAATATTGATTTTTATTTAATTGCTCGTGCTCGCCTGATTAAATAAAAAATCTTTTTAAATTTCAAATAATAGAGAGGCTTCACGTACAGGTGTTTTGACAAAAAAAATTTTTTAAGAACAATAATGTAATGTCTTTTAGCGTTTTCATACGTTTTTCGTGGTTATATTTTCAAATCCTATAAAATATATAGTTTTTTCCGATCTGAAAGTGTATCCTGGAAGACATTATCAACACTTTAGATAAAATACATGACAATCTAAAATTGTATATGAACTAAATATATATTACGCATGTGAAACGGAGTGTCTTAACATTAGGTTTTCTCTGCTTTCTTTCCCTCTAATACAGTTAATATTACAGGAAAAATACAAACTAATGACAGTAATATTTATCCCACTAAAAAATATTCACGCATAAACAAATCAAAACTATTTGTATAAGACATAATTTTTCGCGAAAAAAAATCTAGTGCGATCTAATAAATTTATTATGACACTGTTTCTGTTTCAAAGATACATCGACGTTTGTGCGCGAGTTTATTTTCTTTATAATAATATTCATAATAAATATGCTCCAGTTTCGTTACGTTAATTTAATGAACATGTAAAATTACTTTTTCAAACTCTATGGCATGTTTGATATTTTATGTATTATAAAAAAATGCTTTCTCTATAAAACATTGCGTAGAATATAAAAAAGTATTTGTTATTTTTCAACATTTTTTAATATATTGCAGGGAAAATAAGTTTCTATCAATTTTCAGAACTTTTCGTGTTTATTACCGGTACTAGAGGCCCCGCTTAGTTTGCCACACGACAAGAAGTCTTCTGTATAATCGATAGTTAAACATTACAGCGGCATGGCTTAACTTCTTGTATTTCAATACATAAACAATTTTAAAGCTAGAACAAACTTTTGCAACACAAATTACCTAGAACCCAGTCTTACGACACTCCATTCCCCACGCACCGTCAAATCTGCAAGCTTTGTATACAGGGTGGAAGAGGCTGCGCTTCTTTTACTGAAACTGCATATAGGGTAAAATATTTCAAACCCAGAATTAAAAAAAATTATCAAGGTACCTCAACGGTTTAGACGTAGGATTTTTTTTTCATTTCACGATTTTTATCCATACCTGTATTTCGTGTCACGCACACATACGTATGCGACGTTGCCGCTTTGACAGGTAAGTGTGTGCGTGCCTATGTTATACTTTACAAATGGCGTTTTATTTTAAAACGATAATTTTATTATTTATTTTGTTTGAAAAAATAACTTTTTCATTTTTGAGAATTTTTTTTTTTTCCGAATTATATTAGGCTTTTATAGAGTAGTTGAAACTGTAGTTTCATTTAAAGTGGCGCTGACACTTCCACCCTGTATAAAGGCGAAATTCAACACCACACTTGTGAAAAATGTTTTTTATTTTGTTATAAAGAAACCGAGGTTCAATTCAAATTTTCCACAAGCCTGAATCGAACCCACAATCTTTGCGTTTACAGTCAAACACCATCCCATTGCGCCACAACGGTTTCATGAAAAACTTTTAAATCATTATAATTTCAGTATAAGAACACGCGACTACCTCTAAAAATTCATTACTAACCACACATCTACAACACGTAACAAAAATCATAAATATTATTTTCCATACAAAAAATCATCTCAATAAATATATTAATACAACATAAACCACTCTATTGAATTGGCAAAAAACTCACAACCTGCCAGTGCTAAAAAACTATATACTATACACAAATACGCTAATTTATTTTCTTTTGATTGTGTAGATACATTAGTTCTGTAATTTTTTTTTCTACACGCTGTATCCCATTCATCTAGCAGGCTGGGCAGAGGCTAGAGGTTATACCCAGTTTCAAGAGATTATGTGTTAAGTGGCAGAACTTAGCACCGCACTATGTCTTATAACCAAAGCTAAGAAATTATTAAACCATTAAATAATAGCATCGCCCGAGTGGGAATCGAACCCACAACCGTCGCGTTTACTGTCTGTTGAGCCGCTACGGCACGGCTTTTACAATCTACACCGTTTTATTCACAATTTGGCACGCGTTGATATTATAAATAGATAAATTAGTTTAACAAAGTTGATTTTGTCGTTAGTGGATGTAGCGTGAGGATTGATTTAAATTATCATTTGAATTATATATTTTTTTTTATAAAAAATATATATAGCGCATAAAAAATGAAAAGCTAGAGCCGAAACTAATTATATTAGTTAATTAAAGTACAAAGAGGAAACATACGGTGTCAATCTAAAAATAGAGATAATGCCGTCTAGTATATAAATATATTTGGCAACCCTTTAATATCAATAGTCTGTATGAGACGCCAATTTACAATTAGAATCAGATATTAGAAATACTTCTCACGTGGACATTCTTTGTAAGTCTACATAATCTTACAGTTAGGAGTTGTTGTGGATTCGATTCTCACTCGAGGGAATTAACTGTTTTCATTTTCCTGCTCTGGCAATCAAAGCCGCTTTTGACGCTATTTGACTTAGTCTTTTAACACTCAGTAGATTCTCTCTGCATACAGAGTAAGCCGTTGCGCGTTATCTAAATATCATGTATGAAATGGTTATTGCTATCTTTATTTGATACTCTTGTGGGAACGACAAACCAGCATTGCATATGAAAGAATTATTCATAATTATAATGAATGATTTTTTCCCTGTCATCGTGGGAATACCAGTGCTTCCTGAACGATAAGCGCAACATTGACCTATACTGGGTTCATGAAGTCTGACTCATTTTTAATAGAAACATTGATTTATACAAATCCATGTTTTTTGTTTATTTTGCACGATGTTTGAAAGTAGCAGCGAAGAAGATACAGAGCCCAATGAAAACGCGGCAGTTGTGAATTTTATTTCCGGTCGGTAGAATTTTTTTTTCGTTTTCTCCTTCTGATAAGAAGACAAAGAGCAGTTTCGTCACTCAATAGGCAATGTGAAGAACGTAATATCGTAAAGGTGGTTTCCTCTGCCTATCCTGCTATAGCGAAATATAGCTGAACCTTTTTTTATATTCCTAAAACAGCAGGACTTACAATTATTTTGTTGAACCCTTTAATTAAGAAAACTGCCGTTTCAA
The DNA here is from genome assembly GCA_016802625.1 of Heliconius numata. Taxonomy (NCBI): domain Eukaryota; kingdom Metazoa; phylum Arthropoda; class Insecta; order Lepidoptera; family Nymphalidae; genus Heliconius; species Heliconius numata. Next base: position 444,930 of record JAEBDU010000088.1, read on the forward strand.
GCCACGTACAATTTGAGTCTGACAAAATCTTCCGAAGTCCGATAGGTAATGGGAGTTAGTGCTGAATGAATGCTGTCTCCGGGGTTGCCGAGTTCGTATTAATTTAACCTCGATTGAGTTGTTTTCTTCTAAAAGTCTACTGTTCTAGTAGAAAGATTATAATTACAGGAAAACCAACTGACGCGTACAATACGCATCGCTATAGCAACATTTACTTCACACTAAACGTGTACAATATTTATTTCCTCAATTTATTATTAATATTTTTTTATTTTCAAATATTACTGTTGATAAATTTTCATATTTAACTCGAAGAATATCTACAAGGACTTTTTGGGATTTTTAATCAATAGTTTCTGAAAAACGACCTCGGATAAAGTGTGTAAACTGTGATACTGCCGGTGACATGTCCAGTTGTAAAATTAGAGGAAAAAATGTTAGTAATTAAATTATTAAATATTTTTAAAGTGTTATTCCACACTGAGGTATGAGAAATAATAAATCTAAATCAAAAATAATCAAAATTTCAATATTATAATGTGTTAAATTAAAATATGTATTTCCAAGACATACGAGTATGTAGCTACAGTGCTTAGAAGCGATTCTTTAATTATTTCTAACGAAACGTTCAATATTTTAACAATTCGGGATTTCTCTTATGAAGAATTATACGAAGAACTGATTTGAGGAAAAATATTACATGTATATGTAATATTTGGCAATCATCGTCGCTTAGCGAAATTGGGTCATTTGAAGTTTAGTCAGCGATGATAAACTAGTTCCAAAAAAGTTAAAAAGTAGTTAGTTCCAAAATAGTTTCACGCGTTTTCCCGCGTAGCTAGCAATAATTTCTTCTTTTTCCCGCGTACTTATAGTAGGGTACGCGGAAGGAACCTTGTATTAAGACACTCCGTTCCTCGCTTTACGCTTAACTTTTGAGATAACGAGTATGGAGTGTTAACGAAACTTAACGCGGCACTTTGTCTTTCAGTGCAGGTGCCCAATTGAATATCAAACTCACAAGCATAGGTCTTACAGTCAGACGCTGCCTCACTGCGCCACAGGTTTCAATTTTTCGAAGATATTTTTACATCTTCTTGGACTTGGTAAATCCACTGTGTACTGACTTTAAATCGGAGATATTAGAAACTATTTTATCCTCTACAAAATACTTGAAAATATATAAACATAAAAAAATGGCAAAAGGTTTACATAATAATCATATCAAAACTTTAAACCATATATTACTCGCGTGTGTAATTTTATACTGAAATGAAGACATAAATATTAGACAAAAAGGGACCTACGAGACAGATTCGAGTGATATATAGCGCTTTCACTGGTGCTATGTCAACATTCTTTTTGTACCTGGGACAAAAATGGCTTAATGAAATTAAAAAAGAAAAAAGATTTTTTCTATTCAGATTTTACTTTTAATTTATTGCTTACTAGTACCTTATACTTTTGTCTCATATACATTATCTATATATATAAAATCGAAAGGTCACTCACTCATCACGAAATCTCAGAAATTACAGGTGCTAGGATCCTGAAATTTTGCATAGGAGTTACTTATGGGACGTAGGTGCTCGCTACGTCTTAGCGTAATTTGTAGCGGAATTTGTAATATTCGACTCTAAGGGGTTGTTTTTGGGGTTGAAAGTTTGTATGAAACTTCGTTACTTCAAATGCTAGGAGTCTCAAATTTTGCATGGACGTCACTTATAGGACGTAGGTACTCATGGAGACAGAAATTAATAATAACGTAGTTCACGCAGGCGAAGCCGAGGGCGGGCCGCTAGTACTACATATGTATAGCATTTCCCCACGCCCAATTTCCAAAACATTGGATGTTGAGGAACTTACTTTATTAACCACTTTCCACCGAATTATGGAGGTATTGCGGATTGAGTAGCAGAACTCAACGCGTGCGCTATTTTTTTATATATTAAACAAAAGTAACATTATTATATACCAGTTTTCCTTAAGTTTTACAACCGGACAACATAATTGTATCACATTTTTACAATGAATGCAACCGAGGTCGTCGTTTTTCGGGAATAACACTGTTGAATCACGGTTCTCTACAGTTGGTAATAAATTTGAATATAAACTTGATAAAGTGCGTTTCTGAATTGTGTGAATTTAAAAATAGAATTAACTAATAATCTTTTTATAGTGCTAACACCATAAAATAAAAAAATATATTATCTAACTCTTAATGTAACGGTTGTAGGTTCGTTTTCCATTTGGCGGTATGGAATGATTTACATTTCCTTGCTGTGGTAATAAGACATGGCGCGGCGTTGAGTTTCGCCACTCATCAAGCAATACCTCGAGAAATGGAGAACGAAGTGCGAAGTGCGAACGAACGCTAGCCTTCTTTCTACATACCCTGCTATATATTGAATACAGCGTGAAGATAAAAAAAAACAAGGAATTTTCAATCGAGGCAATTGATGTCGTTAATGTCTTAATTACGACATTTACTTCGTTTGTTGATCTTAACCCAAAATACATTTGACAATTATATACATTTATTCGAAAAAATATTGACGTAATTTAGTAACGAATTCAATTAAAAAACTAAAGATTTTTGATAAGCATCTGTTGAGATTGTTATCACAAAAAATTTGTAATAAAATTTTAGTAACAATTAAATGTTGTTTTTATCGATATCTCGGCTTGTGCGGTGAACTTTAGGATTTTGTTGAATGGCGGGACTTAACGCTGCGTTTTCACTTACCAGTGTGGCGAAAGAGCGAACCAGGTCGAACAAATGAAAATATTAAATATTTCATTTTCTCGAGTGGGAATTGAACCTACAACCTGTCGCGTTTACAGTTACTCACATTTCTAGAATTAAAAATAATTGTAAAATTACATCTTTAGTACATTTTAGTTACACATGCCTTTTCCAACCAGAAACATTAGCAGAATCAACAAAATAAAAAGTTCCACACTATAAGCTTAATCACTTTTTAATATGGCTGCACTAACGAGTTGCGTATATATGTATGAATGTAGCACCCTCACGTTATATTAAATATTTTATGTGTAAAATAAAATTTAGCATAAATTTTCGTATTTTAAAATGAATAAAAGCTTTATGTTTTATGTTTCATATTATGAAAGTGGCTGTAATTAAAATACGAGTAGCTAGATGAATTCTGCAATGTATATCTATATATAAAGTAGATTTTAGCTTCATGTTGTATCCATATCCAGCGTATAGTAAGGTTGACCTCTGTAAGAGAGAAACTAGTATTAAGACACTCCGTTCCCCGCTTTCCGCCAAATTTCTAAGACATTGCTTGTTGAGTGACACAGGATAAAGCTCGCTTGCAGCTGTCTTGTTACCACTGTGAGGAAATGAAGCAGCTTACTCTTATATTCGAAAAGAAATTAAACGGTTTATCGGGTTCGAATCTTTCATTGAACAAAGTTGCCAAGTCAGAAAAATAAGATTATTTAAGAAACATTACTTTTGTTAAAAATATATCCAAAACCATACATACGTTTGTTACCGCAACTTACAACTATTAGTGTTAAAGTAATGTTCTTAACTTTCTTTAGGTTAAGTGTTTTTTAATAGTGCTTCTTTTGCTTAACAAGTTTTGTAATATCTGCACAGTGGCTTAACACTTTGTTAAAAGAAAATCTTATATAAAAAAGGTAAAATATTAAAAAAGAAAACGTTAGTTCTCAATATTTTTTTACTGAGGATCCGTCTGAGTGTACATCTAAGTTTTACACGATATCCCGCAAATACTTAATTAGTGTCGAGACACTCCGTTCTAAAAATATATCTAAATTTTATTTAATAATTTATTTCGCTATACGCTTCAATTCTCGTCAATGTTACCAAATAGTACGTAGAGTTATTACTAACAGCAAACTTATTTCTCTATTTACATAATATATTTACGTTTAAACTCTTAAACTTTCCGAAAAGCTTTTAATATTTAAATCCCTAAAGCATCGTTTGTCTTAAGTTTTAGTGTATATATGCAGTTTATGGATTTAATATAAAAATATTAATTATTTACTTTAAATACGTAATAATCAAACACGTCATGTATCAACGTTACATATGAAGAATTATATAATGTGAATAACTAGGTCTATTAAGCTTATTAGCCTTAAGGCTTTACTGAAATTATATTTCTTACGGAAATTGATCTATATGTCCACCAGGGAGTTAAGTTCCAACCTCCTTGGAATCAGCAATTATACAATGAAAACCACTAAAAATAACACAAATAATAAAAAAGTATATATTAATTTCACACATCCATATTGCATTTGGCAACACTAAAATGCACTTCTCGTTTCAAGTGGGATGCAGACGTTAAGATGCATGACTGAAATCTAATCAGTTCTGTCAGTGCGTATTTCTTAACCTTGCAGGAGTAAAACGATAAACTAGTTTAAGATATTGAATATTATATTTTCATTTTAAGACTAGTTGCCTGCTATTATGCTTGCGTGAATCTATAGCCTTACTACTTAAACTTATGGAACTTTTAAAATATAATATTTTTAATGTGTAGACCCTACTTTAAGTTAAAAGTTTTTTTTATTTACATTCAATCTTCAGAATTAACCTCTAGAAAAATTCTTTATTTATAACTATTTATTTTATTTATAGATATTCCTACATAGAATAACATAGAAACCGTTTCTTTTCTATAAATATAAGAAAACTTTGCAAAGCTAAAGAAACGAAGAAATATAATAAGCTCAGTATATTTTATTTGTAATTGATTCCCTAAAGAAATAAAGCAGGAAATAAAAGTTTGTAGATAGGTTATAAAAGAAAGCATATTTGTGTTTAGAAATATATAGAAATCAGTATATGAAATTGCTATCGTAGCGAATTTTAGAAGTATCTAACTGAATAGGATGGCTGTCGGTTCGATTCCTACCGCAATATTTATAGAGAATTAACCTCCTTAGCATTCCATAGTTTTACTATACCTGGGACTTGTGACCATTTTAGTTCTGGGTAGACCAAAGTGAGTTCTAAAATACTAATATCTCTATGGTATGTATTTTAGTGTGCAATTTCTAGAAAAGCAAAACATTAGCGTTGCATTGAATGATTGAGTATATTTCTAAGAAGCTCCATTTGATGAATATATTTACTAATATTTAGTAAAGTTACGTACACAACGTTAAATATTTAAAACAACTGTATTATCTTCTTCTATTCAAATTTATTCTTATACTAAAGAAGGAGAAGTTAGTGTCGTAACACTATTCCTATTCCTAATACACATTAATGTTCCTATTGTCCTATATTGTTTTCTTGTGAATATATTCAAAATACAAACACTATAATACTACACGTATAGGCTTTAGATAATACTAAAAGGATATCTATAACAAAAGTACTTGATAAAGAGAACATTTTTTTATGATGCGTAAATCCTTCCTGTAAAAATGTAAATAAAATCCCGGGTAAGTTCAAGTACAGGGTCGTGATACACATTAATGTTAGAATACCATTTTTTATATCTCAAAAAACAGTAAAAATTTTATTTCTATAAATACAAAAAATGTTTGATACAGTAGAGTTTTTATTAGGCTTATAGCTTATACACTCGTTCTAAAATCTTACCATTTACGCTAATTTTGCATTCCGTCCTTTCTTAATTTCTTCCAACGCCGTTCCAGAGCGAGGAAGTAAAAAGAATTCATTTACTTGGAATCGAACTCACTACATATAACGTTTACAGCCACACTTCAAAAATATACCATATCATAGAATATATAATCACGTCAGTATAAATGAACGCCTAGAACAAAGCTCTGCTCTCTCTCTGTTGCCACATCGACACGTGCTCTTCTTAGAAATGCAACTTTTGATGTATATTGATTATGCATTAAGTGTAATATAAATAGTAATGTAGTTTATGATTCAATTTAAATGTATTTTATAGTAGTAGAGTAGTTCCATTTCTTCGCTCTCTGGTGGCGAGGCACAACGCAGCGTTGAGTTCCTCCACTTAACATACAATGCTTCAAGATTTGGCGAAAAGTGGGGAATGGAGTGTCTTAACACTAGATTCTCTCTGCCTACCCTACTGTTTGCGAGACAGCGTGAAGCTGATTTAATCTATACTAATATAATAAAGCGGAAGAGTTTGTTTGTTTATTTGTTTGTTTGAACGCTAAGATCTCTGGATCTACTGGTCCGATTTACATTGTTTTTGTTTTGTATGAAAGCTGCATTTTTCAGAAGTGCTATAGGCTATATAACATTACATTATACATATAAACTAATATATTTTAAAGTACTTTCTAATTTGACATGCAATTTATTCTGCCATCTTAATAATAACCGTCGCGTCGCTACGCGACCGTTACTGCGACATTTTGATATTCATAGTTTACTCTATAACATTCTAATAAATAATTAAGGAGATGTTACTGATTCGAAATCACCTAGCCTTCGGGCGGCATAGGATGAGTATGACCGACGCGAAAATATTCTTATAGTTCAAGCAGGCGTAGCCGCGTCCGGGTCCACTAGTTATATATAAAACTATTCCTTTACTGAGTGACGGATATAAAACTACTAGGCTTAGATTTGGCATACAGGTAGGCTATAGAGGGAGATGAGGCGAGATGATTTCTCGAAATTCCGAAAGGAACGGGATAAATCATAATATTATAGTTAAAGAGTTTCTAAGTAAAAGAAAAGTTAAAGTTTCTATAGTGTGGTTAAAGCAAAATTCGAAGTAATAATTCTCTTTCTATCCCCAAAAACAGGCAGACATCTGACAAAAATAATAGTGATACACTCATCTACGTACAAATCTCTGTTACATACGTAGAATGGATCTGTAATGATTAGATTTGCAAGAGACACGAAATAGAATTTTGGCGTCTATTGTACAGCTTGCGACCTTATTTCAGAATATGTATGTAAATCCCGTGTAGAGTACGATCATATTTATATAATTCACTATTTTTTTTGAAGATCTAAATGCGTTGACAACTTTTGATACAACTAATTGTTTTAAAATTATATTATTTGTACTTCTCGGTCTATTACTAGCTTGTTTTTAAAAGTTTTCACAGCGAGCGAGCAGTTTCTATTAAAACATGGCTTAATAATTTATCGTCCTGAGTGTGGTTCCGTTGTCATAAAAATCATGATATAAGACATTGTTAGAAAATATTATTCAGGAATTATATTAAATATCTAATCTTAACTTTATAAATAAAAATTAAGCATGTTTTACAAGTTTTACAAAAGAACATTTTTGAAACAAACTGAAAATGAAAAAAAAACCATTTCAGTTCACCTAAAACAAAATAAGCGTACAGACCGTAAAGTCAAACCGAGCGACAACTTTGCTGACAATACTCGATATATCATACATTTTATGTACATTTTGCACCAATCTCCTTAGAAATTTATTCTTCAACCTAACCTTTTAACTCCATTGCTGATTTTCTTCATAAAAATCTAATAATTTCCTTAATAATCACTCAATGGTAATCTAACACATTATTTAATTACGACAGTTCAGAGAACAATTTTGAAGAGTTGTCATACAAAATGTAACAGTGTCACATCTGTCGAAGCAAATGGGCAAAGATTTAATACATCGAGTCGTTTATTTCGGTTTGCTTATCACAAGTGATTCTCGTCAAACTGCTAATGTAATATCATATTCGGAAAATTGTTTTTTAATATTATAAAATGTATTAATAATGTTATAAATAGTATTACTACTAGACCATGCCTGCTATGCTATACGGGTGGCTCCGGCAATATTGATATTCAGAATAAATATCACGATGATCAGATGATCAGTTGCACCTCTTGAAATGCATTCAATTGCTGTAATTAATTTAGATATAAATAACTTCTCGTCCTTACTAGGGTTTTTAACCGGTTTTTTAGCCTAGTATTGGTTTAATAAATAGAGTATCCAATATAATAAAAGCATAATTTAAATCAGTAGTACCTGAGATTATCGGGTTTAAACAATCAAATATTTTAGCTTCAAATTATTAATATAAATATTATATAAAATTTAACAATAATAATGAAACTTACTACCTATATAATATACGTACAAAATAAACTAATTTACCAATTTCCTTAGAACTTATTGAGAAGATAAAGTCAACACACCGTAGCAAGAGTATCTCACTTTTTATGAAATGACAAATAACACAAGTTACACTGAAGCGTGTGTGGAATGCTTAATGTTCGAAATGCGAGTTGAATTGTTACAGGTATTTTTTTATAGGAGAATTTGTTACTTCGGGGCCAGTCGTAAAGCAGAGGTACAAGAGGTGGGTTCGATTCCCATTTGAGGCAATTATATTATTACTTAGTGTTTTAAGGCAACGCGCGGCGATTAGTTCCGCCACTCAACAGGAAATGCCTCCAGAATTCAGTGGGCAAAGAAAGTGTCTTTATAGAAATTGAATGGTGTGTCTCAATGCTAGATTTCCAGGTTCCCTCGGTTAGTGGAGAAAATAGTAAAATTGGTTAAAAGTTATGGTTTCTATATGAAACTAATAAGGACTATATTCATTTTAAATGAAACTATTTTGTATATAATCGTGAAAATCAAAGAACTGACTATATAAATTTTAAATTTCATCATATTTCGTAAGTGTGAAGTTAAACTGTTGCATAATTAGAAACAACAATCCATGACAGATCAAACAGAAGTCGGCCCGACATCCGAGCCCGAAGCAAACAGACCTTCACCTATCAAAGGGCCACAGTATACTATACAAATAAATCGCATCCTACTATAATATTATTAGTGTGAAAGCTCATGGACGAATGTTTGTCCCACTTTCACGCAAAAACTACTGAACGAATTTAGATGAAACTTAATAGTAATATCGCTTATCATTAGAATAACACATAGGCTACAACTTATGTAGTTTGGCTTTAATTTAACACTACTTTTAAGGGAGCGAAGCCGCGTTTGGGTCGCTAGTATTATAAATGCTAAAGTATGAGATTATGTTCGTTCTATTTTCACACAAAAATTACTAAACTGATTAAGATGAAACTTTACAGTAATATACTTTATACAACCGAATAACACATAAGCTACAACTTATGTAAACATTTTGTATAATTTGGCTATACTCGTAATACAGCAATAAATTAAAGCAAGAGAAGCCACGAGTGGATCGCTAGTATTTAATACATCTACACTTTTACAGAGTATAAATACCTTTTAGTTTTCAATACAAGCTGACACTCAGTCCATTTCCCGTACAAATCCTTTGGTCAAAGTGTCGGCATGTCGAAAAATTGGTAAAATTGCCTAAATAAATAATACTCAAATATTTTAGAAAATAGTGTGTGTATTTCGGATCTGTTTTGGTTTTACTGACTAACATAGTGATGTATTAAAGATAGAGATATCAAATAGGATTGAGAATTGTTCGATTGTTTCATAATCTCAGTATATTCTCTCTTCTCTCTGATCTCTATTCGGGGGAATGAACTATGCTCAATTTTCAACTCTGACCAGTCAAAACGCGACTTATCCCTTTATGAGTAAGCTTATGAAGACCGCAAGTCAGAAACACATAAAAAATCGTCATACGAGTATGTTATAAATTACATAAAAGTCGTCTCCGCGGCTTGTTTTTGTTTGTTTGTACTAATTTCAGTAACTGCCGTACGAATTTTCATTTGGTTTCCACAAATGAAGTAGAGTATTACATAAAAAAATATTGGACATAAATTAGAAAAAACTAGTTGTCAACACTACGGTTGAGGGTTCAATTCCCACTTGTGGGAACGAATTATTTTCCTATTACAATAAGACTTCACATAAAATATTTAGAAAGTGGTAAACGGGGTGTCTAACCATTTCTTTCGCCTAACTTCCTATCCGAGGGATACAGCTTTAAGAAGTAGAGTGAAGCTATTATAGAACTCTTGAGTAAAAAAACTGCAAGTTTATGTTTGTAAATATAAGAGCTTTTAAGAGCTTCCGCCGCGTTCGCGAAGTGAGTAGTTTAAGATACACAAAAGAGGAATGCGGTAAAGAACAAAAAAGTTTTATTTCGAATTTTTGACAATGTTCTAATTTTTTTGACAATTTTTTATTTGTCTTTTGTAATTTTTTTTTATTTGTTGAATTAAAATACATATTTAATATTTTCATTTCGTTGCTCTTATAACGAGGCGAAGAAGGGCGTCGAGTTCCACCACAACACGCAACGCCTTCAGATGTTTTTATTTTTTATTTTAGTGATATTTTCTATTCATATTTCCATAGTTCTTGTATTAATATAAACAATTTTTACGCCCCAAAGAAAACTTTCATACTAATTTATATAAAAGAAAAAGATAATTTCCACCATTAACCTACATTTTAACCACAAAACAATAAATCTTACAGAAATTACATATTAAAGTTGACCTTTTCTTATAATAATATTGATTGAAACCAACATGGTAGCCTAATATCTATTTGAATTCAACATAGTTTATGAGTTATTGGTAATAAAACATAATTTACTGGGCGCAGTGCACGCTTGATTTACGCATCCTACGAGGAGATTAAAAGCTCAGAAGAAAGAGCGAGAGTGATTTATTTTTTCTAACTTATAATATATTGATGGCGTTGCATAATGTTTAGTATGAAAGAAATGTGGTCATTATCTATCTATACTTCTATGCTAACACTAACAAGCAAAGTTTGTTTGTTTGAACACGCTTATCCTAAGAACTACTTGTTGAATTTGCTGTACCCCGCACATAATAGGGAACCTAGTGTTCGATAGTGTCTCAATGTGAACGGAGTGCCTTAACACTAATTTATAAGATATATAGTGTGAAGCTAAAGAAATCCTATAGAAGGTCATTAGAAGGGTCATTCTAACGATAGATAGGACTTTGTTCTTTATCTAGCCAGAATTTCTTTTCAATGTTTCTTCATTCGAAATATTTACTTTTATTTATACTTAAACCTTTTCTAAAATTGAGATTCAAGTTTCAACTGTTAAAATATTGTATTAATTTTGTAATTTCATCTGAAATTATCATCTAAATACGAAAACTTGTGACTGTAGACAGTGTTCTTTCTGATTACTCTGCTAAAAGCGAAATAGTAATTTTACGCAATCCTTAACTTATATTTTTTCACGCTCTATCCCGCACATAGCAAACCTGGGAACCCTAGTGACATCTAATCTTAACGAATGCAAGTATAACCCAAATTCATATAAATAGTCCGAGTAGACGAACTAAATAAACAATTATAACACAAGGAACAGTATACAGTTGCGTAAACATTCGACAGACACGAGTATAAGCTGGTGTATGGCAAATCTCATTTTCTTGCTATAAACTCCCCTCGTAAACGTCAAGATTAAACGGATTAGTTACAAAGACTGGACCAAATATAAATTTAATGTTGTAAATACGATGTACATATACGAATATATGTTTCTATTCGCCCTACGATAAATACTAACTAGTAATGATAAGTAGGATTTAAAGAACGTTACATATTATAAATTTGAATTCGTTGCTGATATTATCCAGTTATTATTATTATTAAAACCCTATAAAGACCCCAAGCGGAGCCTATGAGAATCTAGTGCTAAGATACTCCGCTTCTATTAAGAAACGCCCGTTCTGCACTTTCCGCCGAATTCTGAAAGCTTTACGTGTCGAGTTGCGGAACTCAATTACTTAATAATCTTATAATTAATCAATTACTCGTTACTGGGAATTGCACCTACAATTGACTCATGTCAGACGACGACTCATGTAACACGACAATCTGTGGGTTCGATTCCCACTCGAGGAACGGTAACGGAGCAAAGTGCGGCGTTAAGTTTCGTTATTCAACACGCTATGTCTCCAGTATTCGACCAAGAGTGATGAACGGAAATGTCTTCAGTCAGTGAATATACGGGATACTGCTAAAAGATAAAAAAATATACATGTTATCACTCTATCATCTTCCCGCGAAATGAATCATTGGGAAACATTAAAGAGTTTTAGATATTTCTATAAGATCGCCCGTATCGTATCGCTTTCCTTTGATAACAACCTTTTAGCCGTCTGTCTGGATGATGGATGACATCTGATCTCCTCGGACCTTGAACTCTTAGGGTTTATATCTATATATATATATATATATATATATATATATATAGTGAAATGGTAGATATTTGTATGTGTAGGCTATACAGTGCTGATTATTAGTGCTGTATATAATTTTATGTAATTCTTACAGTATATGTGCTTATTTTATGAAACCAAAGCTTAATTATTAATTAAATTGTTATTTGTATACAAAATTCTTTCCTAATTTCCATAAAGATGGTTTTTTTCATTAATGATATACATCTTCGCATTATGCGTTACGTAGATGGAATTTAGTGTTAAGACACTCTGTTTTTTTATATTGTTATTGCAAATTTTGAGGACGTTAACCCTGTAGTATGTGAGTACATATATCCTGTTCAGTACATATGTATTGTTAAAAGGCACGTTTATTTATTTATGGACCCAATTAACTAATAAATAAAATCTTTCAAAATATATGTAAGTATATATTCTTCGAATCAGATTCATTTAATATATGATAAGAAGAGCAGGTCCACTCATAATCAATGGGCATAAATTTGATAAAGTGCCCATAAAAATATTTCTTGTAAAGTGAACTGTTCAAAAATAACGATTATTGCGAAATTACACGCATTTCTCATATAATTCTTGAAATTATTTAAGTGGCGACTGTTTGGATTAAACTACAGTACTGAAAAGTAGATAGCAGGTTCGATATCCACCTCTTTTTTTAGGGGTCCCATATAGGATCACTTATCAATAAAAAACCATTTTCAAATCAAATTAAAGTAAATCTTTAATTTGCCTGAACTTTTTGTTTTGGTATCACATTTCGTAGTTTAGATACAAATTTTAGGTTGTCATAAATATTTTTTTAGATAAAACTAATATTTCGACAAGGGTCAGGATATTTTCTTTACATTCTCTACATCATCAATAGTTAGGAAATTACATTTAATATCCCGTCAATACCTGAACTGTAACATTTTGATAGACACCACAGAAGATTCCTTAGATTCCTCAGGTCAATGATATTTTCCAATGAAATCATTCAGAAAGGATCCTCTTCATAGGAATTGGTCAAATTACCAACAATTTAAACATTTTAAGTGTCATTCTGCACAAAGGAAGCCAACATATATTTAGAAAACGTATAAAAATATTTACGCGCGCCACTTAAAATAAAAAATATTAGATACGTACATAAAGTAAACGTTTTCCCATATTTAAGAACTTGAAGAATATATTTAAAAAGTTAAGATCCTACAATCGCAAGTATACAATATATACAAAACCCACACACACAATAGAAAAGGATCGTTCTTATCAGTAAAGAGAACATTGAGCTAACTTTAGCTTCATCGATTACATTCACCAAGTTAGTCCCGAGGAGAATCCAAAGGAACTATAAAGGAATTCCGATTTCAATAAAAAGGGGGCCAGTGGCCTATCAGCTATCGAGCTAGACATCATCTGTTTACTGAATACGATATTGTGTAAGGCCGATTTCAGTAAAACAGCAATGGCCGTTATTTTTTTACAACACAATTAATTGTACAATTTCGTTATTTAAGGCGCGGAATAGTTAGTACTGTGAGCTTGACTTCCTCCGACGTGATGGAAACTTGCAACCCTGCCCATCACCGAAGGCATTGCGTGGTTACCATTAGAGCGAGGAAATGAAAATATTAAATATTTTATTTCCACAAGTTAAAATAGTACCCACAGCCTGTCGCTTTAACAGTCGCACGTTTGTGCCCCAGAACTGGCCTTGGTTCCCTCTGCCAATCCCGCTATCAACGGGATACAGCGTGAAGCTATTTTTAGTCATACCAACAACTAGTGTATAGAAGGCCTAAATAGCAAAATATTTGCGTTATCGAAGCCGCCATGAATAATTCAATACATGGCTTAATGGTAGGGAACGATTTGTTAACAAGTACGCCGCTCTGCTTCGTCTTGATCCGTGCGTAATGTCTCTATGATACTGTTTTCCGAACATATTTGACTGTAATTCGATACTTAGTCATATAAATGTAAACATATTTTCTAGATTTTTACGTTTATTTTTCCTATTTCTAGTCTATTCGTGGTATTAAATGTATTGTAATGTTTATAGATCAAATCCAGTGTGACAGCGTCTATTTATAAGTGCGATGGTCGTAAATTTATTCCCCAATCAGGGGGATATTTAAATTATTTTTTTTATAATTAAAAGTCCAACAAAAGATTTATAAATCTATATCTAAAACATACGTATATTAGAATGTTTGAAAAATTAAATCCTTTCGCTTTTACTTCACTAAAATTACCATAAACAGCGTCTACACTATCAGCTAGTAATGTAGTTAGCAGTAAACAATAGTTAAAAGTTCAAAACCGTCTTAAATGAAAAATTGTATTAGTAATATAGGACATGTACTCGTACCTAGGGTATTTAGTTTATTTTTAAACTTAAGCTTCTTTCAATGTTTAATTCCAATTACTCTCACAAATCCACTCCCCTATATAGATCTTAGTAAATTTCCGCTACCAGCAATTTGCTTCTGTCCGCATATAACTGTTAACGTATTACCTCAACACCGTTAATCGTTATCAACAGCTTTACGGCCACTAAACTAAGCACTTAACCCGTTTAGTTCAGGTTATATATTTAACTGCTATCATTTAACAATGAAAGGAAGTTTAAAAGGGTCTTAGAAAATATAGGTCTTTCTATTTTTATCAAATGCTTTGTGATTGCTACATCATCGTTGGGCGTCTTGATTTTGATAAACAACATAATTATTTATTGTGAATCTCACAACTAGTAGATTGCAGTTCGAATTCGCTTGTAATCATAGGTTTAAATTTAAAATGTTTTTTTTGTCAAAAACGTCGTTAATCAACAGTAATGTCTCTCAATTCAGGCGGGTACAGCTGAAACCAAAATTTCCTAACACCTGTTCTGCTACATGAGGGATGAAATGTAAAGCCAAAAAATAAAAGACGTTTAATTCCATATGCCTACATACCAGTATGTGTATATTTTAAAAATCATGGAAATCGGTACTATAATTACACACTTAGCAAATTAGTCGTTTAGGCCCACGATCGTCTTTAAAATCATGTCTCTTTTAGTATATCGTTATTCAAACTTAATACTAACAATTAAAACGTACTCAATTAAAAACAAAAATATTATTCTACATTTATTTTTGCTTAAAGTCTGTGTTACTTTCCTTCAATAAAGTTCATTTATTTAAACCATCTTGTTGTCATAATTTCATTTCTGTAGTTAGACAAAACGCGGCGTTAGTTTCCCCCGCCCACACACACACACATAATATCAAAACAGTAAAAATATTTGTTTTTATTGTACACAAAACACACAGTTTATATATTTAAAACTCTTACTTCTGCAACCTACATTTCTGCTAGCAATTAAATAAATGTATAAAAAAGTATATCGCGATATAAAATCCTGTAAGGCTTTAGGAACGTTTCATTTAAATTTTTATCACTTGTTTCCTAGTAGCTTTTAATAACCATTTCTATAAAAAAAATGCTATGAAACTTTTAACACTTACATAAAAGAAATTTGCATTCTCTTTTAAAGTATTAGTATTTTAATTATTAGTATTTTACAGACAATATTTCTTAAGCATTTATTTATTTTTTTAATTAAAAATATAATTGCAATATTTCATATATTGCAATTATTTTTTTGCAATTGCAATTATGCTAATTTTTTTCTATTTTATTATTTGTATATGAGCTGTTTTTCTTGTTAAGGTATACTTATGTATATACTTACTTCTTGAACACAAAGACACACTTTTAAAAAAATAAAATTATATACGTTTTGAAACGGAACAGTTGTCGTAAAACAAATTTCACGGTTACTACTGCACATACGTGTATACACAATATCTCTAATACGTGTGGAAACTGAGACTGAGGGAACCTAGTGTTAAAACACTCCGTTCCCACTAAGGCACTTCCTTTTCCACCCAATTGTGGCGGAAATCAACACTGCACTTTGCCTCCTTACCAGAGAATATAACTTTTATTTCTATGATAAAATATAAGGTGAAGTCTAGTGCTTTAATTCTGCTTCACTTTAGTTTTACGAGCTATTAATATTCAATAACTTATCTGTAAGTTAATCTCAACATTTACTTCAAGTAGTTAAACATCGAAAACTTTGATTAAGCCTACGACCTCGCAGCCTACGAGTTGCAGGTATACCTACACCAAAAGTTTTTCCTATACAATTAAATTGTATATACACTTTAACCAAAATAAGATGTGGCCAGCCGTAGCATAGGTGCACATGCGTGTGGATGTAAACCAGAAAGGTTGCGTGTTCGATTCTCACTCAAAGAAATTAAATATTTAATATTTGAATTTTCGAGTTCTGGTACAAAATAGGTATTTACAATATTATTACAATATAATTATCTTTTCATATTTGCAAGCTTCACGTGTATCCCGCACATAGCAGGGTAGGCAGACGGAATCTAATTCAATTCAATTCAAAGTTAGAGTTAAGAGACTCTATTCCCCATTATCCGCCGAAGTACTTATGCATTGCATATTAAGTGACGAAAATCAACGCGGCCCTTTGCCTCTACACTATAGCGAAGAAATGAAAATATAAATTTAAATAAATATTTCATTTTCCTCGAGTGGGGATCGAACCCACAAACAGTCCTGTTTATAGTCACACACTTCTAACCCTGACTTCATACTGGGATTATTATTTTGAGTCATTAAAACTTATTATATTTCTGGCAATTATTATATTAATCAGCTTCACGCTGTATCCCGCACACAGCAGGGTAGGCAGAGGGAACTCAGTGTTAAAACACTCCGTTCTCCACTTTTTTTTAATATATTAAGTTTGTTCACAGCGCAACCAATAATGGTTGCACTCGAAACATTTTATTTAAAATTGAATTAATTATGTTTATCCATATCTATGTTAATATTATTTAAAAATATATAAGACTCTTCTCATACAACTAATACCAAGTTTCTGAATAAATAAAAGTAAAATATACACGTACTTACTTAACTGTATGTAAATACATGGATAATGGAAGTGGATTCCCATAATAAAAATTCGGACTTTTACGATCTAATTTAGTAGTAGTTTATTAGCTATTTAAAGTTTACAATTCACTCACGTTTTGTTTCGTTTTACAAATGTTTCCTTTAAATATGTGTTAAGCGTTTTTAAAAAGAATTTTATAGAAAATTATACAAAACTTAGGTAGAGAAAAGTCAAATAATTTTTCGTTATTATCTCGTTTTGACTTTTACAAGATATATTAACTATATAATAAAAACCTTAAATATTTTTTTATCGTCATCATTTGCCATGGCATCGAAAACCAAAAAAATTCGAAGCTGTTCGATGTTCCTTTAATTATTTAATTATTTTGACCGGACTACTGGTACGAAACTGAACCTACTAAATTTCGAACACTCTCTTCTCCACAATTTCCACTTTACTTTGTATTAAAAGTATATAACCTTTTCGTTACATTGAGAAATATGGCATCACAAAAGTTGAGGAACTAATGAACTAACCAAAATATGCCCATTTTATTGGGTTGGGAGTTTATTTAGGACGAGCAATAGCCCTGAAGGAAGTTTATTGAAAAGAAATCAAAGTTAGTTCTCAAGGATTCTGAAATGATATCGATTTTATTTAATTTGTGAATTGAAAGGTTGTTTCAATGCTATTGTTTTCGTTTATAAAAAGAGTTGAATAAAAGTAACTGGTATTGGGGGGTATGTGTGTGAGTGTAAACGTGGTGGTTGTGAGTTCGATGTCTATTCGGGAGAATGAAACTATTAATATTTTTTTTGTTTTTCCTTGCTTTGATAAGAAGGCTAAGCGCGGCGGTGAGTTCCATTCAACACGCAATGCCTATAATTAGGCGTCTATTTAGAGGCTTTGCGTGTTGTGGGAATGTCTTGATGGCAATGGAGTGTTTTAACACTAGGTTCCCAGGTTCCTACCGCTTACCCTGCTATGTAGACTACGCAGCGTAAAGCAAGAGAAATATTTAGATTTTACAATATAAAGCATAGAAAACATAAATTCAAAATAAATAGAAATAGTTCACATTTAGTTCTTTTTATTTTATTTATTTGGGGACATACTATAAATAGAAACATTGGATGTATATAAAAATTGTTAAAATATTCCAACACTCACTTATTTAATTGTTTTTAAACGTCGTCGTTAACATTTACTGTTATTTCATATCGTCTCATGCCGTATGCCTATTTGAATTGCAAATGGCCGACTGTCACATACAAGAATTGACAACTATGGAAATAACCACTAGTTAAATTTGAACTGTAAAATTTGGATAGGAGATATAACTAGTCCATTTATTTTACATAATATTGAACTCATTCTAATGTGTATTAAATGAAGTATTATATTACGAAACAATAACTAAAAATGTTTACAGTTTCGCAATCTAATTTAGTAGTCTTACGTGTACAAAAGTTAGACTTGAAATTTCATCATTTATGTCATATTGATTTCTTTTCAAACAAAGTTGGTAAGCAAAGGGAACCTTGTAGAGAAGACGTTACCACACTTACCCCACTTTCAAAATAAATTTGTTAAGAATATATTAAATATATCATTACCCCAAGTTCCTCAAGTCCCGATTATTTTCGTTCTCGAAGAGTCTTAACACTAGGTTCCCACGTTTCTACTACCTACCCTGCTATGTGCTGGGTACAGTGTGATGGAACCCACAACCGTCATGCTTACAGTCACACGCTGATCCACTACGCCTCGACGGCCTCTTTTATTTAGTACTGCATCTTTACTTCGCAATAACATAACCTGATCCCCGACCAGTATAGAGGAATATTGTATGGGGGCAAATTTATTAGAAATATTTTCCGTTGTCTGGCGCCTTTATTAAAGGCTTTATAGGAATGCTTTGTTTAGAAAAGTCGGTGAGTAAATATTGTGGATAGGACGAATGTCTGACGTGGATGGCGGTCGCTTCGATGGCTTTGGTCTGGTTGGCTTTGAAACATGTTATAATTAGTTTGGATATGGTATTTTTTTATTAAAATTATTATACTTAAATAAGAAATTATTTTTTTTTTACTTCACACTGTATGCAGGAGTTTATAGCAGGTTAGGCAGAGGGAACCTTTTCCTATTTTATATCTAATTGTCGAGAGATTGTTTGAGTGATGGAACTCAATACCGTGCTCTGTCTAGTTACCAGAGCGAGGGACAGTTTTACAGACGAAAGTTTCGCGTTTACAGTCAGACTCTATCACACTATGCCAAGATTAAAACATCGTCCCAAGTAATTATTTATTTAAAATAATCGGAAAGTACCACATCCATTCCAAGTAGCAAATGTAATGTTCCACATAGCCGGCCAGCACGGCCATTACTCTGCCCGTTCGACACAACTGACGCGAGCCGATCGAGCTACGAGTTTATTACATTATTTTTCTTCAACTCTACCCTTTAACAACCCCCACTTGTTTATAGTACGGTCAACCAGTCGTGGCTGCTCTGAAGTCAGCTATTAGATGACTGATCCCCGAGTGAACAATGCCCAAAACCTCAGTAAAACTAACTTCAGGGCGGCCAAGACTCGTCGACCGTACTATACAATGTTTTATAGCCACTTATTAACCGAGTTTTGTCTACAAGAGTATCGAGATTTACTTATTTTATGCGGGATTAGGAAAATAAATGGCTTCAATGGACTGTAAATTATGACTTCTCGGTGTTAGGCTGTTGTTTGTCAACTGGTTTTTTTGTAAAACAGAACGTGGAAGATCTAGGGATATTTGGATGAAATGAAATGAAATATTTTATGTAACAAAAGTGATAATAATGATAAACATGGTTTAAACACTGCTTAAATTGTTTTATTTTAATTTATTTTTATAGTATTACTAATTACGTAGATATGAAATCAAATCCAAGATGGAGAATATTTAAATTTTTATTTATTTCCTTAGCCTGGCAATGGTTAGTTGGCAGCAAAAATCTGATAACTATAGTAAATACGTTCTAACCCTGAAGACACTAACCGATATTTAATATTCCTGTGTTGACCCTAATGGCGTTAAATAAATAAGAATTTCGTATTCAAATGCCCATTTTTTATACAATACAAAAAAACTACTAAAAACGTATATTAATGGGACAAAGAAAAAAGTTCAAGCAAATTTACCTTTCAACCCTCGCAAATGAAGTTCTAAGTAAGGGATTTTATTGGAACCAAACGTTTTGATTCATTGCAAATAAAAGAGAAGCATTAGTAAATTAATTCTAATACATTTTAACAATACCTATACACATATACATTTATCTATTATATTAATTTAACAAATTGATATGTAGCATGGAAAGCAGACGGAATGTAATATTAAGACACACAGAAAACTTTGTATGATGCGCACTCAACACTGCGTTTTGTCTTGTTACCAGAGAGAGTGAATGAAAATAATTTGTTCCCTGAGTGGAAGTCGAACCTACGACGTGCTCAAGACATTATTTTTGATAGCACTTACTTTCTCTGTTACTTACTATATTATTTTAGTGTTGAATACTATAGTACATCATGTTCATCAAATTCATTTTTAACCGACTTCTGTAAGAAAAGGAGGTTATCAATTCGACTGTTTTTTTTATTTTTTTTTTAATTTTTTTTTTATGTTTGTTACCTCATAACTTTGGATTGGGTGAACCGATTTTGAAAATTTTTTTTTGTTTGAAAGGTGAAGCTTCCCGAATGGTCCCATTTTTTTTGGTCCATGTCTGACAATGGTATCTATGAGAAAATCACATAAGTCTTAAATTTGCATTAGGTATGTGCGCGACAAATAGACGAATAACTCAATGTCGCGCCAACCGATTTTGATGATTCTTTTTTTATTTGAAAGGATACACTTCAAGGATAATTTGGTGAAAGTTTGATTAGGTTCCGATTATGGAATCCGGTGAAAATTGAGAAATTTGTTTTTTTAACCGACTTCTGTAAGAAAAGGAGGTTATCAATTCGACTGTATTTTTTTTTATTATTTTTTTTTTTATGTTTGTTACCTCATAACTTTTGACTGAAATCTTTGTATAATTATTTTTCACTTTTTAGTTCGTTGTTAGAAGTCGGTTTTTTTTTGTTAAAAATTAATTTATATTATTTCATGATATTTTCACTTCTTCGCTCTGGCACCAAAAACATTCGGCAGAAAGTGGGCAACGGGGTGTCCTAGCACTAGGTCCCCTCTACCTACTCTGCTGTATGCAGGATACAGCATGAAGCTGATTTTTGATTATTAAAAAAGATATATAATACCTAAGTTCTTAAGTCATAAACCCTATCATTTATCTGGATTTCATCTCATACAACGGACAACAATACAGTCGAAGGAGGAATTATAACAATAACGTTTACGACAGCTTCAAATACCAGACGGATATATGGCATTTATATGAAGGGTTGACTTGAGGTGAATGGGAGTTTATAGTTGGAAAATTTATATTGAAACTTACATTTTTCATACAAAATAATAATTTTAAATTATTTTTAAATGAATTTGCGTAATTAGTGGACTAGTTGCGGAACTATATAATCAAAATCGTGGATTTTCTATTTAAATTTTCTTTATAAACAAAATTCTAACTTTATCCAGTAGTTTTGAAGTCGATTTTTTATTACAAAGTATTCATTTCATTTATTAGTAGAGGCCAGTCGTGTGCGCAGGGGCACAAAATGTGACTGTAAATCGACTGGTTATGGGTTCGATACCCACTCGAGAAAATGAAATATTTATTTAAATTTATATTCATAGAGTGTCTTAACACCAGGTTCCCTATGCCTACCCTGCTGTGTGCAGGATACAGCGTGAAGCTGATTTTATTTAATTTATTAATATTTTAAAAGTTATTTATTAACGTTTTATTAACTTTGTCAAGTAGAGGATGGCCATTCTTTGAAATAACAAACAAATTGTCATATAATAGATGTTTGTTTGTAAATTCATAATTCATATTGACATTGTTGTTGCTGTTTTCATAATAAATAAACATTCCACAAATATAGTTTACATTTTACAGCTAGAATGGTTTCGATTCTGATAAATAAAAGCCATCCAAAGTTAGAATAAACATAATAGAAACAATGCATGTTCTAGTATAATAAATTATTACAATGTTTTTATATTTTTATCTTAATAATATAAACATCTTAAAAAGTACTCAATTATTTTTATTATATATAGCCTATATGTTGTCTAGAATTAATGGCTATACAATGAAAAAGTTTCAATTAAGTCCGTCCATTGGTTTCGGAGATTAACGCGACAAATAAACAGACATTTTTTTGTGGATTTGGGGTCTATTACTGTTCCTAAACCCCCTCAAATATTATTTTGTAAATATATTCAATATATAGACCCGCCATTTTTACTTTTTTATTAGATATATGTATAGAAGATAATTTGTAAAGCATTGTCGTAATATGTTTTACATATTGCCCTTACGCGTATTATATTATCGTGAATAGGTCAAGTTTATGTTAACTTTATAACATTCGACCTATGTATATACAATAAATATAAATTTAATGCAATTTAATAAATGTTCTGTAAGTTATTTTCTTCAGTTTTGAAAATTTCATTTCAATACAAACTCAAACGAAATAAGTTAATAAAATATTTGTATTTAATAGACTTAACATTGATTATATCTATGAATAAAGAATTTTTCAAATCGATTTGTCGAGTTGGTTATTATAATGGTGCTAGTACGAAAACAGTACAGTAAAAAAATTGCGAATTTATTTAAACTTAATACAGTGTATTTGTATATACAGAGTGTTTTGGTCTTCACTTGAAAAATTTTATCATATATGCTGCTCCCGTAGTAAGAGCGCAGTCGCTTGTACCCTGTATATATTTTTCTTATATAATGTAAATGTTATTATTAAGGGATCCCTAAAATCATATATTGATAAATCAGACGAACGTTGTTAAAAAAATAATACTCATAACTAAGTACAGTTAATATTTATCTGTTCACATGACATAGTTATTTATTTGTAAATTTTATTACATACACACTGTTTTTATAAATGTAAAATGTACTTCGTAACAACGTTCTTTCTTGCCATATTAATTACTGCTAAAGCAAAAATTGCTATAAACATTGAAGCTGGAAGAAATCTATCTGACATAATCATAAGATATGCAGGTTCTGATGAAGCTGTAATAGGAGATAAAGAAATAGAGCTATTCAAAATAGACACAATTAATTTAAAACGGGCTGTTAGAAGCAAATACGATGAGACGCCTAGAGACGTTTTTCTCAGAAGTCCGACACCTTGGGGTGACCTATACGAAAAATATCAATGGAAACCGGTAACACGAGTGATGAAAGTTAAATCCGCTAAGGTGAAAGGGAGCTCAATTAAATCTATTCTAGTGTTATCACAAAATTTTGAAAATTTATTCGATAATACTATTAAAGTGAATGCTGGAATTACTCAAACTGTTGAAAATACAATCGCCACCTCTTGGACAATTACTAAGGAGACATCCGTGTCGCAAGAAATTGAATATGACTTAAATGTCATATTGGCCAAAATATCGGGCACGACGAGTTTTACGTACACCTCAAGTATTGGCAAGAGTGAGGAGAAATCGGAGGCAGTGACGCTAGGAACAAGTAGCAGTATGGAAACGGAGTTGAAGCCAGGACAGGCAGCTACAGCGGTTCTATCAGCAACCCGATGCTCGTTGGAAATAGAAATTGAATACGCTTTAACTTTACGTGGTAACGTAGCTGTCAATTTTAGGAAAAGGCATAGGGGACACCATTTCTACGGTCCATCGATTGAAAGTGTGCTGAGAAGTGGAAATTTGCAAACGGAAGTGATATATGTAGAAAACATAGAGATTGGTCTATTTACTGACGCGTCTTTGAAAGTGTTTGATAAAGTATCAGGGGCGACATTGTAAAAAATCTTTTCAAGTTAAAATCTGTTTAGTTTAGAAACGTTGAGGTAAATAATAAAAATATTGAGTAAATATCGGATGTTTTTTAGGTATCAGCTGACACATGAATGGCATCAATATACTTTAATAATATTTATTATACTAGCCGCCCGCCCGCGGCTTCGCCTGCTTGAACTAAAAAGACACTCCGTTTAGTCTCACTCCAAAACAGAATTGACTGACAACTGTCATTACAGAATGACGTCTAATATATATTACAACTTTAATATGTAATCTTCTAATATGATTTTTTTACTAGATTATATTTTATTTTAAATATTATCTAACATTCAGCTTAACCCACGGCACGCCGAACTCGACTCTAAGTATATATAAAAGTTCTAATTCTAATTTCCCCGATGTATGATAAATTCGCCGCCATGTTACAGCCTGTCAACTCTAACAAATGATGGCAGGAGGCTTCTAACACCATTTTGTAGGGAAAAATGCGACACGACTAACCTTTTACTGTTTATATAGCATACCATAACTTTAATTATAATATTAGTAAGTTATATATTTAGTTATATAGAGTACCAACTTGAAAATTATATTTTCAGTAGAAAAGATAAGATATCTCACTCTCACTTTGTGGAATAGTGTGATCTGAGTGCTAAGACTGTTCTCTATTTTATAAAAGGAAGAAGAAAATTTGAATACATTTTGATTTTCTATCGTGGCACTGTTAGAGCCAGATGGTTCTAAAGCGGTCGGGGGTTCGATTTCCACTAATGTCATGGTATGAATTATTTGAAAATATTATGCAGAAATCACATTTAAAAATTAATGGTTCAATATAATAATGAATTACGATAGAGAAAATGTTTAAATATTAATATTTCATTGTTAATTTTTAATTTTTTATTAATTGCAAGACATTTCCCTCTCAGTATATCAATTAAAGCGAGAACAGTCGTGAAAACACGATGAACATTAAACATCAGTATTTAAAATATAATAATAAATACAATTAGTACTTACAAGTGACTAAATCATTTATATTAGTCTCCCTAGCGCCACTAAAGGACTTAAACGAGTATAGTTTCTAATAAAGCAAAGATTTACTTAAAGTAAATTACAAACGTTTCTATTTAAAGATGTACTTAGAAACCTTATTTAGATACAAGACGGAGACACAATAAAGATGACATATGAGATTTGTCGGAACACTAACTTTTGATCTCCAATCAGACTGACTGACCATATTGTGTTGGATCTACACTAGTAAATACAGTAAATGAGTATATGGGTGTATGATACTAGTTGTTTGCGATGGTTTTGCTTGTAATTTCTTAAATTGGAATAAGAATTATACCTCCAAGTGAGCATCAAACCCGCAATAATCGCGTTCAGAGTCAGACCTTGTTCTACTACACTGCGGTGGCCTAAGTTAACAATTAAATAATTACAACTGTACATAATATCACACGTAATACTTATTTTATGTAGCATATCAGCATTAACCCCGTTTCTGGCACTTCGCTCTCATCAGAACCAGACGCGTGAACTTAAGGACTTTGTTTACTAAAACTTCGCAAAGCACAATAGTAGATGGTTTCACGTGTCATTTACAATGGGAATAATATCCTGTAATTTAGTACGGGGTTATAATTTAGGAGTTTCGTCTGCTGCCGCTAGGTTTTAATTCGAATGTACTAAAATAACAATGGCAGTGTGCTTAATAGCTTAAGTACGTGTGGATTTTTAGTTATAGTTTTCAGTAGTATTTTGTCAGCTTTACACTGTGCACACAGGTTAAGCAGAGGGAACATAGAGTAAAGGCACTCTGTTCCTCACTTTCCACCGAATTTTTCGAGGCATTGAGTAGTACCTACAAATAATGATTTACTCCCTCAAATGGAGATCAAACCCAAAACCATTGCGTTTCACGACGGCCTGAACTTGTAGTAATAAGCACATTTATTTACTGACTTAGTCTAGTGACTCAGTCAGTAAATAAATGTGCTTATTACTTTAACTAGTGTTAAAAACCAACTTGTATAAAACAGTATATAGTATATGGAATTTATTTAATAACGTTGAGGTGCTGCAGGAAGGCGATTGTTAATGAATTGTAAATGGGTCCCTTGAGCTTACACTTGGATTGTAAGTCCCAAGAACTGCTTGGAGTTTGGAAGTATACTTAACTATTATAAAATATGTAGCTAATATAAGGAATTTTCTTGCCGTCCGTGCGCCAGCAGCCTGGATCTCATAAACCATGACAGTCGATTTTTTTACAAATTATGTATAACAACGAATACTATATTTTTTTTGCCGTTTTTATGTATAATATAATGGTACGGAACCCTTTATAAATGAATCTGACTCACTCTTGTTCGGTCTTTAATGTATTGTCAAATTTCAAATTGATAATGTTATTATAACACTAACATAATACAGGACAGTAAATAAACATATATATATTTAAAGCGGACGAAGCCGCAAGCGGGTCGCTAGTTTAAAAATAAAAATGTACCCTACAATACTAACTTGAAATTTTATAATTACAAAGACAATAGTGCTCTTTGAAATAGCAAACAACACAAGTGTTCAGACCGCAGAAATTAATATCTGAGACTTGAGAGGAGCAAGAGGTACAAAAAACACCGACTCCGACGACAAGTATCGGTTACGTTAATGGACGGACGCAACGCCATCTGGTGGTTCCGATGGCCTTATTGTTTTACAGTGTTCTTGTTTTTTTGTTTGTGTAGAGTAAATTACTGCTTTCTAGATATTGTATTTTGTGTATTTATTACGAGACCGTCGTTGCGTATTGTGGTAGGTTTGATTCCCACTCGGGAGAAAGATATATATATGCGTTTATTTCGTCGCTCTGGTAATGGAAAAGCGGCGGGGTTGAGTCCCGACAATATAAATTTGATTTGAGGCTTAACTTGATTTTTATGATAGGTAAAATACCTATGTACTTGCTACAATTTCGTACTGTAGGTTTAAGGCTTAAGGATTTAACCTATACTTTTATTTATATCTAAAATAAAATACACATTCCTTTTAATAAACAAAAAGAAAATTCATCAACGAATTATCTCAATACAAAGCACTTCTTACCAGAGTTGAGTCTAACCAACCGTGGGGTAAGAAGCTCTAATGCACACAGCGTGGCCGCGCTGCGGGACGGCAATTACTTTAGAATTTATATATTCTTTATTAATATATGGTACGGAGGTAAATATGGCTGAGTGTCAACGTGATAGTTGTGAATTCAATTCCGTGTTAGGGAAATACTTGTTTGAAATAATATTCTTGACTATATTCTATTAGATATATAGATGAAGAGCGGCATTGAATTCAACGTACAATAATTTGTAACATACAGTGCGATCGACGAGATGTGGTCATACTGAAGTTAAGCTTTCTGTACTTTTGGATATACATAGTACCAAAAGTTCAGGGAAAACATAAGTAAAAGTAAGAAAATCGCTGACTCATCGAGCACACTGCTAGCAAAGGTTATAAAGGTGGCTGGAGTGACCCGACACTAAGTCTCTCTGCTTATTAAAAATAAATGTCCAAGTATCAGTTAAAGTTCTAATATAAAACATTGATTGCACATTATATATGTTTTAAGTAAATATTTTTGAAAAGTAAATCTCCAAATCTCTTTGGACCTCTTTGCTTGGAAAAATAATTCTACATCTACGGATAGGAACAGTATCCGTTAATATATCCTATTATGAATAAGACATCATTCACTTCCCTTAACGTAAACGACAAACAAGCAAGAATCCCGGCGTATTATTTATAAAAAGGTTTATGAACTCTAAATAAAAACGTAAACTCCTTTTGTTGGTGATATTACGTTACAAAGTACCTAAGTGCTTTCATCATTCGTAATTTGGAGTAAAACTACCCACGTCTCATATAAATACAATTTTATTTATCTTACTTTTTGCCGAATTTAGGCAAAGAAAAACTAGTGAGAAATCATTTCAGTTTCTAATTTTCAGTGCAGGAAATGAATATTTAGATATAAAAAGCTGTTTCGTTACTGAGTGACAGACAGTCCACGTATATCCAAAACTATGCGGCGTAGAACGCTGAAATATAGCATGAAGGTCCGTTGAAGAGTAGCGGAGAGTACTAAAAAAATTTCTCAAAATACTCACAAACGGAATTTTAGTTATTAAAATATAGCTTTATAGTTCAAGTTTTATCATATTTTATACAACGTCGGCGGTACATCACTGGACTCGACGTCGACGAATCATGAAGTTAGCTGCGCAGATTTAGTATTAAGATATTTCTTACTTTTGATTATTTTCTTCCCGAGCGACGTGCCACTTTTGGAAGCCTAACTTCAGGGCGGCCACGACTTGTCGGCCGTACTATAGTACGGCTGTAGTAGTTAAGATATATCTTAAATTTTAAAAATAGTTGTAGATTCAAATGCCACTCTAAAACAGTGCTCTGAGCCTTTTACCCTGCAAGTGCAACGGGAGGTTTCGAAATCCGTACGGGGCACAGTGCTTAGTAGTGTCTTCTCTATTTACATATTTTTATGTGTAAATGTATTATCTTAAATTAATTAAATGAATTAATTAATTTAAGATAATACAATTTCCTTTCTTTGTCGATAAATGGCGGTATTGCGATTGGCAGCTTAAAAACTAGAACATAATTTGACCAGATAACGGGAAATTGACTTTTCACATTGTTCTCTGTGTCTTTGCTAAAATGTGCATTTGGGCAAATAAATATCAATCCATCCTCCATTTACGTTTTACCATTTTAAAACATTGTATACAAGGAATGTTAGTTCCGAAATTGAATATAAAATGCACCTGACGAAAGTAATTTCAGAATTTTATGCTCTCACGTGTAAAACCTTTATTCTTTAATAAACTAGGAGTACATTAAATGAAAACTAGAATATTAAGATCTTGTACGTCCAACAAGGTTATGGAAAACTAAATTAATATGTACTCAATAATTCGTTCAGTTCTTATTATTTACTTAGACTAGGTACTGTTAAAGGAAATTAAGGTAAATAAAATACATAATATTATAAAACTATTATTATTTATGGCGTAACAATAACAGTTACATGGGAAATTTTATAAGCACAATAGTCCGTTAACGCTAAGAATAGTGGATACGCTATTTTCTTGCTAATTTGAGTTGTAAAGAAATATGCACCAAAGGCAGCCGCCGCGGTATACCATCCCCAGACTCGATCATGATTGTGAGAATAAGCACATAAAGAAACAATATTACACGCAATAACTGTATTTCCTAAATGTTGATTATCAGTTCCTCCTAAAGCCATTGCAAAAGGAACAAGGCCAGAAATAAGATGGATGGCACTCAACCCCTGGTCTCCGCGGTAAAGATCGGCATTTAAACAGGGTAAAGCTAAATATCGAGTGGCATGATAGCTGATGCTGTACATAGATTTAAAATCTTTGTTGAAGGCTCCACCTGAAAATGAAAAACTAGCTGTATATGAATATGTTTTTTTTTTTT
>JAEBDU010000088.1:479555-492491 GCA_016802625.1 Heliconius numata
TTTACATAAAGGAAATTTAATGTTAAGACATTTCGTTTTCCACTATCATTCGTTATAAGCGACACCCAATATCATAGTAAATATATTGGATACGGAACTAAGGTCTGCGCCTTTTAAAATCAGATCAGAATTAATTGTATTCTAAAAATCTAAATATAATATAATATATCTAATAAACTCAAGAATTTATTAATAAATCTTACTTTGATAGTGCAAAAATCCTACAAGGCCATGAATAAAATAATTAGCATGCATGCCTGGATGTGAGTAGCTTTTTACATGTGACCGGGTTAGCCCTTGTCCGGCGACGCAACATAATACAATGTGGGCTATCGAGGCATTTATATCGTCCTCTTCGCCCATTATATTCAAAAAAAATTATAAATGCATATATTAATCAAAATGTAAAGAAAATAATATAAAAGATAGAAAATTACACTTTGACAAGGTTAAAAGATAATAAATTGTAATAAGCTTCCTGTTGTGCAAAAAGTTTTGAAATGATTTCTTATTTATATAAAATTATGAGTATTTGAAACTTGTGCAAATTATGGCTAAGCTGGAATTTACATTCCTTGAGTTGTTCCTTATGTTGTGACTATTGACACAATATTATAAAGAAATTTATAATATACTTATACCTATTTTTCTATTATTTATCAATAATGTTATAACTAAAAATTTATTATTAGCCTTAATAAATATTGCTATTTCAAAAATAAACCATAGACTAAGAAAACATCATGAGCTGGCCACACTAAACTCCGCATAGACAATACCAATCCAAACCAAGAGGCTTCCATTTTGCTGCTAAATGCGTAAAATTTTACAAAAATTAACGTACTAAATTGTGGTCGGATTTGCAAAACGTGATTATTTGGTGAAATTATTGAACGCAGTGATTAACAGTTAGAATGGCAGCCAGCGATTCAGGGACGGATGACTCACTTTATCCCATTGCGGTACTGATTGATGAATTGAAAAATGAAGATGTACAACTAAGATTGAACTCAATCAAAAAGCTGTCGACTATCGCACTCGCTTTGGGCGTGGAAAGGACAAGATCTGAACTGATTCCGTTCTTAACAGAAACGATATATGATGAGGATGAAGTACTACTTGCCCTCGCTGAACAACTTGGTAAGTATAACTATGCCTCTATAGTTGTGAAATGTTATTAAAGTCTTTAATATTTCCTATCTGATTGTGCAATATGTATGTTAATAAGTAAATAATCAATTCCAAAAATATGTTAAATATCTCGACAGTAGTTTTATGAATTCTGGACAGTAATTAATTCACTTTAGCAATTATTTTGACGTATGAAATTATTT
This sequence comes from Heliconius numata, assembly GCA_016802625.1. Classification (NCBI taxonomy): domain Eukaryota; kingdom Metazoa; phylum Arthropoda; class Insecta; order Lepidoptera; family Nymphalidae; genus Heliconius; species Heliconius numata. Next base: position 480,890 of record JAEBDU010000088.1, read on the forward strand.
TTATACTTTTAGTATTGCTAATAAAAAACATAATGTACTTCCAAACCCTTATTATTGCATTTATAAATTATTGAAAAGAATTTGTACTAAACTATACATCATTAGAATAAAATTATAATATTATTTCTTAATCAATATAATATTTACAGGAAACTTCATAAACCTGGTTGGAGGAGGTGAATTTGCCCACTGTTTACTTCCACCACTAGAATCTCTTGCCACTGTAGAAGAAACTGTAGTAAGGGATAAAGCAGTAGCTTCATTGAGGGCCGTTGCAGCTCATCATTCACCGCAAGCTTTGGAACAGCACTTTGTGCCACTTGTCCAGCGTTTGGCAGGAGGAGATTGGTTTACTTCAAGAGCATCAGCATGTGGATTGTTCAGGTATTTATTTATTACTAATTAGCTTATATGTTTCTTAAACTTCTATTTCAAGGCCATTATGGAGTAATGGAAGAACATCTGTATCAATGCACAATACCTCTGAAATTGGATGAAAAGTGGGGAATAGAGTGTCTTAACATTAGCTTCTTATGTTCTCTCTGTCTACCGTGCTATGTGCTGTATACATAGCAATTGAAAAAAATTCAACAACTCTGAAAAGTATACTATCAATTGCATCTTAAACCATCCCAGGATATGTTGTTAGTTACATAATATGGCTGTTGTAGCAAGCAGCGCAGTGTCTCACGGTACACACAATAGTTGTCAGTTTGAATCCCACTCAGGAGAAGGAATAATATTGATATTCCTCACTCTAATAACAAGACAATTTGTGGCATTGAGTATATCTGCTCTCAACATCTCTAAATTTGGGTAGTGTGCACACAATTGGGAAGGTCCTTCAACAATAGGTTTATAACGCAATGGTCGACAAATTCAATGCAAGGTTGGAATTTTGAATTTTTCTAATTTTGAGTTTTTTCCTCCCAAATGAACAATGCGCAAAAGTTCAGAAAACTTAACTGCAGGATGGTCACAACTTGTCAACCGTACTGTATGATGCTACATGCGTGATACTCATTTACCACTCATTTTCACGTTTACAGTGTCTGTTACCCCCGTGTCTCAGCACCAGTGAAAGCGGAACTCCGCGGCCATTTCCGCACCCTCTGTCAAGACGACACGCCGATGGTTCGTCGAGCTGCCGCATACAAGTTGGGTGAATTCGCAAGAGTGGTTGAAGTTGAATATGTGAAGAGTGATCTTATACCTATGTTTGTTTTGTTGGCTCAGGTTCGTTTTGTTGACTTAGGGTAATTTTTTTAAATTTATGTTTTTTTTTATGCAATTTCTTGATATACGAATTTTATAAGCAATGTTTCTGAAGATCCGGCAGAAAGTTTAGAATAGAATCTTAATGATGGATGTAGAAAGAGGGAAGGCGGGTGATCCGTTACCATCCCAGAAATTATACACACACTGTCAAATTTGTTCAAAGGTAAAGTCCAGACCCCCAGAATCTCTCTAGATATGCCAATGACCTTAATATCTAGCCTTCCACCTACCCAGTTCGTGCAGTACACAGTGTAAAGAAAAAAAAAATTTACAATGGACCTAAATTATAAATGATATTTGTTTTTGTCTATAATAATAGGTTTCTTAAAAAAATCTATTTTCCAGGATGAACAAGATTCAGTGCGACTGCTAGCAGCTGAAGCTAGCGCTGCCGTTGCAGCTCTCCTACCACCAGAGGATATGGAACAGCTGGTGATGCCCACGGTGGGGGCCCGAGCTGGGGACAGCTCATGGAGGGTCAGATATATGGTGGCCGATAAGTTAGTATTATAATTTTTTTACTCAGGTTCTCATTGTAAGGATTTTAGTAATCCTCCTTAATGGTCTGTAATGTTCCTTAAGGAATTTAAATTTGTTTCATACACTTTTTAGAGATGGCCATTGTAATTTTAATTTTTTTTTTTGTCATAGTTTGTACTATGAACAATTTCAAAGAATTCTTTCTTAGTGATTCTATGGCATTCCTTATATCTGCATTCCGAATTTCAGTTTTCTATGCTCCATAGTTACAAATAAGCCATATTTACTTAATTTATAGTTTCCCATCCAGACTTTTACACATAGCCTGGGCCTAACTATGGTCTTACTTCACAATAAATGACAATATTAATTTAACTAAAACCTTACCATAATGATACTGTATGATGTTTTCATTTTCCCACTCTGGTAGACAAAGCGTGGTGATGAATATCTCGATTTAGGACAGAGAGCAGAAAAAGAAGTTTCTTAAAACTAGGTTCTGTATGCCTAGGGTAGGGAAAGCCAAACTCCTATTGAATACCAATAAAACACTTAAACTTTGCCTATCAAAGTTTAAATAATTTAATAGTTTTATAAGTTTAAAATTTAATTTCTCTCATCAGATTTGTAGAACTGCAGCAGGCAGTTGGCCCTGAACTGGCTCGTTCAGATCTAGCTCAGATCTTCCAAGCTCTGCTTAAGGATACAGAGGCTGAAGTGCGAGCTGCAGCTGCTGGGAAGGTATATATTTATGGTTTTAAATATTTTTGCAGCAGTGTTAACTGCAATGCTTGCTCTAATGCTTGTCTTAAGACACTATTACCATTCCTTACTTTCCATTTTATTTTAGAGCCATTGCTTATCAAATTTTCGTATGTCATTAATCATAGGAATCATAGAATAATTAACTTAACAGTCGGTATATTCAATTAAACATGACCCAACGAATATCATATCACAGTGACAACCTTTTTTCAGTTTATATTAAAAATGTATCTAATTTTGGGAATAGATTATAATAGTTATAAAAAATACTAATGGTATCATTTCCTCCCAAGGTGAAGGACTTCTGCATGAACCTGGACCAGGCACACCAAGAACACATCATCATGACGATGATCCTCCCCCAAATCAAGGATTTGGTTTGTGATCCAAACCAACATGTGAAATCTGCCTTAGCATCCGTCATCATGGGATTAAGCCCCATTGTAGGAAGACAGAATACTATAGAACACTTACTACCATTGTTCCTAACACAACTTAAAGATGAATGCCCTGAAGTCAGACTTAATATAATATCAAACTTGGAGTGTGTGAACGAAGTAATTGGAATACAACAACTTGTACAATCTCTTTTGCCTGCTATAATGGAACTAGCGGAAGACACAAAGTGGAGGGTCAGACTAGCCATAATTGAACACATGCCACTGTTAGCCGGACAACTCGGCCAGGAGTTCTTCGATGACAAGCTTACAGGACTTTGTATGCATTGGCTTTTTGATCATGTCTTTGCTATACGTGAAGCTGCCACTCTAAACTTGAAGAAATTAGTTGAACAATATGGCGCTGCGTGGGCTGAGAGCTTTGTCATACCGAAAGTGCTGGCCATGTCCCGAGAACAGAACTATTTACATAGAATGACATATTTATTCTGTATTAACGTTTTATCTGAAGTATGCGGTAAAGATATTACAACTAGAGTACTACTACCAACAGTATTGTCTATGGCCGACGACAATGTTGCCAACGTCAGATTCAATGTTGCCAAAACGTTACAGAAAATGGCGCCTTTCCTCGATCCGGCAGTCATTCAGCCACAAGTTAAGCCTGTTTTGGAGAAATTAAATGTAGATGAGGATGTTGATGTTAAATACTTCGCGTCTGAAGCCATTGCTGGTATCGCTGGTTAATATTTTGTTAGTCTGTAAATCTTTCTAGTTTGTATTTATTCTGTAAAAGCCCTTTTTATTACCGTTTTCATTCCAGTGCAGTAAAATAGAACACTGAGCGGCATTTATCTTGCACTTTATAACAATTGTAAACAAATCTAATATTAATATAGACAGACGTAAAAGCCATTTTTGTTTCATTTCTATCACATTCTTTTTTCTATTGAGTAGTAAACTTTAGCACAATTAATTTAAATTTTGTGTAGGTTTTCAAATTAACGTGTCTAAATTTACACATTAAACTATAAATCAATACTGGGCTTAATTTTAATGTATCAAAAAACAAATTCTTTAATAAAATAAATGTAATCAGTTATGTACGTACGTAAAAATAAAAAAAACCATGAAACGTCTATACTTTTTATTTCCATAAAACAACAATGTCCTAATTTTCACTTCATGAATATAGAATTTACGTGAAAGTAGACATGGAATGTAACACAATAGTTACGGGGCTATTTATTATTGCTATTTACATACATATAAATAAAAATGAATATTAATTATCACACATGGACGCCTTTTAATTAAATTACACATTCAACAATTTGTGCACAGTAAACAAAAAAATAAAGCACCAAATTTTATTTTTATTCCAATTTCAGAAACTACTATTGAGGAAAATATATACACTGGCAACATTTCTTTAAAATATGGCTATTATTTTTATTTATCATTAAATCTTTTGTTTTTATAAGCAACACGATTATTAAATTTTGTAACTTGATTTGTAATACACATTAATCTATTAACAACTTACTAGTAAACAGTTATAATATCTTACAAGTATCGGCCCGACATTCTGACTATTCAAAAGAAAACATTAAAATCGTTGTATAGAATTAACAAACAGAAAGTAAGTAGTGTTGCCATACAAAACAAATAAATTATTATTACGGCAACTTCTACAGAGCCATTAGAATACATGGTGCTCCAACACATCTCTTTATACAGTGTTTTAAATAACAAATCTTTTACACAGCATGTTTTAAATAGCAAATATAAAATAAATAATAAAATAATCAGCAATGCCGGTCGTATCTGATTTAATGGCGGGAGTCGCGCGGGTAGAACTCGGCCAGGATGGACGCGGGGATACGTTTGAGCATCTCCTTGGGGAAGATACGGAGCAGTTGCCAGCCGATGTCGAGGGACTCGAACACTGTACGGTTCTCGTAGTTGCTCTGTAACAAATTATTTTGTTAATAGATATTCTTGTGTGAGGAAGGTTTTATAAAATATCAAAATACTTCAACATTTAAATTACGCATTATGAGAGCCTCTAATTATTAGAAATACTTTCAAAGAATAAAAATTTCGAATATTATATTATATAGCTACATTTAAAATGGCAGATCCACAGAACGGTTTTGTATTAACATGGTACTGTTTAAAACTATACATCAATGCTTAGATATAGATCTACACAGATTTGTTTGTCAGATTTAACAGATTTGTTTAAAGTTTGATGTAACAAATAAACGTGTGCTATTTTTTCATAAAAATATGTTAAAAGTAACCTATAAAAAATATTATTTACGCCTATTTAGGCATATTTATTGTTCGTTTAAGACTCACCTGGGTAATAAAGTTCTTCTCAAATTTCGTAAGGAACTCCAAGTACAGGAGATCGTCAGGCGTGAGCGCCTCCTCACCCACTACAGCCTTCATGGCTTGCACGTCCTTACCGATGGCGTAGCAGGCGTACTGTTTAAAAAGAAATACAATATATTAAATATAAAGATAACGTCTAAAGATTATATACTAAAAAAAACTAGTCAAGTGCGAGACGGACTTATCCACTGAAGGTTCCGTACCAATTGGAACCAATTGTTTTATGCCTAACTTATGTACCAATATAAGTTCGCAAGCATATACACTCATTTTGTGGAATGAACCTATAAATTTTAACTTTTTTAGATTTTTTCTCTTATTTATATTTTAATTTTTCATTTTGTGTTTGCCAAATTTTATGTTTTACATATTGTGCACGCTAATCTCGGAAACGGCTTAAGTAATTTAGTAGTTTTCCTTGAAGTGAACATGAGGTCCTTAAGAAAAGAGAAACACTATAATATATACTAACCAACTGATTGGACACATCAGAGTGATCTTTACGAGTCATGCCCTCGCCGATGGCGGACTTCATCAAACGGGAGAGAGACGGCAGCACGTTGACTGGAGGGTAGATCTGTCTGTTGTGGAGCTGACGGTCTACGTAGATCTGGTAATAATAAAAATATTGTAATAAATTTTAAGTTTGAAATTTTAAGATCTTTAATTTAAATGAAACCTAAACAGATAAACTCGGAAAATTAAGTCTGTTTAAGACTTTAAATTTTTCACTTTAATTTGATATAATATATTCTGCATCAAATATTTTTTTCAAATTTACAGTATGCTTATAGTTTATAGAATTAATTCAATTATATCGGCCGAAGAGGTCGTGACGCAGCGACAGACGCCTCTGACTGTAACGCGACAGTTGTTGATTCCCATTATTAATTTAATTTTTCTCAACAACTTTCTCTCCGCCTATACTGCTATACTTTTATATACATTAGTATAAAACTAAGAAATAAATTACAACAAAACCCCATTTCCTCACCTGTCCCTCAGTAATATAACCAGTCAAATCGGGAATGGGATGGGTGATGTCATCGTTGGGCATAGTCAAGATGGGGATCTGGGTGATCGAGCCGTTACGGCCCTCGACACGCCCGGCACGCTCGTAGATGGTGGCCAAATCCGTGTACATGTAACCTGTTTGGAATTAAAATATTTTTTATTTTGTGCTTTTATAAGAAAAAACGTTTAAAATACGATGACAGCATTAAAAACCGAACTGAACACGAAAAATAACGAAAAAAAATCTACTATTGAACTAATAACATGAAATAATGGCATTGTGCCTTATTTACATATAAATATTTTCATTTCCTCACTCTGGTAATAAGCGCAACATGTTCTGAGTGAATTCCGCCACTCAACCCGCGGGCTTTTCAATTCGGCGGAAACTGGGGAAGTGTCTTAATACTAGGTTCTCTGGATCCCCAGCGAGATGTGCGAATATAAAGTAAATGAAATATATTTCTTGAGGTTATCATAGCGCAACGTCACAGCATCTTACTTCTAAACGCAACGGTTATGGAGTTCTATTCCCAGTCAGGAAAATATTATTTTTATTTCTGTCTGGTAACAAGATGAAGATCAGTGTTAAGTTTCACCACCGTTTACAAAAATGGACGATAAGTAGTGAACAGTGTTTAACAGTATGTTTCCTTTGCCTACTCTGCTATATGCGGGATACAGCGTGAAAGTAAAAAATATATTAGCATACCTGGGAAACCACGTCGTCCGGGCACCTCCTCGCGGGCAGCGGATACCTCACGCAACGCCTCGGCGTATGAGGACATGTCGGTTAAGATGACCAACACGTGTTTCTATAGAAAGAAATGTTATTGTTTAATTATTTATAGTCAAAAAGTTAATTTTCTCGTATGATAAAAATAAAATGTAAATCAGTTGACATAAGATTTTCAAAGAAGCAAGATGCTAAGCCGTCGTGGCGCAGAGGCTCAAACGTGCGACTACGATAAACGCAACGGTTGTGGATTCGTTTTCCACTCGGGGGAAGGAAATATTTCTTATTTTTATTTCGTCGTTCTGGTAACAAGACAAAGTGCGGCATTGATTTTCGCGAAACAACACGCAAAAATGTCTCGAAAATTTGACGGTGCGTTTGCAACAGAGTGTCTTATCACTAGGTATCACTAGCTAGTTCATGCTGTCTACCCAGCAATAAAGACTGATCAAAATCTTTTAACTTACCTCACACTGGTAAGCCAAGAACTCAGCCGCAGTAAGGGCAAGACGTGGTGTAATAATCCTCTCAATGGTGGGGTCGTTGGCCAAGTTCAAGAACAGGCACACATTCTCCATAGAGCCGTTCTCCTCGAAGTCCTGTTTGAAGAATCTGGCCGTCTCCATGTTGACACCCATAGCTGCGAATACGATGGCGAAATTGTCCTCATGATCATCCAATACTGATTTGCCTGGGACCTGGGTAAAAAATGGGGTTAAATTATAGTTTATTTTAGTTTTTAATATTCAAAATTGATTTGTGTAATCATATTCAATTCAATATTATTTGCCATAATTGAAAGTATTATTATTTTTAACTAAAAGTTATATTGATTATTGAAGCTGTTGTGGCACAGTAGCACAAACATGTGACTTGTAAACATAACAACTGTGGGTTCAATTCTAGCTTATAGAAACAAATTAATTTAATATTACCATTGCCTGTCATTAATGCTAAGTGAGGTTTTGAGTTCCATCACTCAACAAGCGATGTTTACTTGGTGTCTTTTAACTACCCTGCTATATATGGAATATAGCATGAAGCTAAAGAAATATATATGTTACATGTATGTAATTCCTTTATTATACCTTAACAAGACCAGCTTGTCTACAGATCTGGGCGGCAATTTCATTGTGGGGCAGACCGGCGGCTGAGAAGATGGGGATCTTCTGACCACGGGCAATGGAGTTCATCACGTCGATGGCGGAAATACCTAATTATTTTTTTAATAAAAGCTCTATTAAATTTCGATCAAAAGTTTCTACCAAATGCCAAGATAAGTCAAACAAAATTGTAAGATTTTTTTTGTATTAAAAGTCTGACACCGGAAAATTCCGCCTAATGTCAAGTCGAAGCTATTACAGGGCATTGCTATGAAAAGATTGGTTATGACTTGACATTTTTAGAAAAAAGACATTTTATGATATTGTAATAATAGAGGAACTGCAAATTCTCTCCCTATCATATTACTCTGCTATATTAAAAGAGTGAAGCTCAAAAAAAAGAAATATGCACCAGTTTGAATCATCTCCTCAGGGTAGATACGGGACCACGGATTGATGGGCTGACCCTGGATGTCCAAAAAGTCCTCAGCCAAGATTGGTGGACCTTTGTCGATTGGCTTGCCGGAGCCATTGAATACACGACCTAGTTAGGAAAGAATAAAGATAATTATGAAAAATAATATTTTAAAAGTATTAAGATATTATATTCAGATATAGTATAAAAGTTAAAATTTATAAGTGATTGTTAAATTGTGATTATGCTGTTAAATGTTCAAATTGAATTGTATTTAAGTTATATAAAAACATGTCCATTTAATTAACTTTATATAAGTTAGCTATTAATGCATAATTGGATTCTAACAATAGATATCTAAAATTTGGATACACAGTGGTAAGCTAAGTGTTTTAGCTGTCCAATAAAATATTCAATTCCAATGAAATATTCTGACCAATATACAAACAAAAAAAGAAAGATTAAAATATATATATTTATATATAATCTTACCCAACATGTCTTCAGACACTGGAGTCCTCAAGATGTCGCCGGTAAACTCACAAAGAGTGTTTTTGGCGTCAATACCTGATGTACCTTCGAATACCTGGACAACGGCTTTTGTGCCACTGACTTCCAGTACCTACGGAGATAAAGCCTTATTTTATTTTTATATTCATGTTAAAAATTTTAAATATAACCTTCCTTGAATTTTGTTTGTGCAGTTCTTGATGGTATTACAGTAAGATTCATTATTAACACAAACTACACATCAAAAAAGGGTGAATATAAAGATGCAATGTCCGGTGTAAAAGAATACATTTTGTTTTATTTTTTTCTATTGACTAGAAAAATATTGTGTTTAATTGACTTAAAGCTCAGCTTAAGCCTTCTTGACTGTACCTTGCATAATTTTTTACCTTTAATTTCTATACAATCAGAAATAAACAATAAAAAATAAATGTAAAATATATCCATTCGTACAAAACATGCATTTGTTAAAAATTGATACTTATAGTTTTTTAATATAAAAATGTATATTTATTATATAAAAAATAATTTACATCAATATCAATTTTGACAGGCTAGATAAGAAAAAGAAACATTTTATCAGATTTGATTTGAGGTACAAAGATTTATATTGAAATAGTTGAAGTTACTTATCCATAAAAATCTAAAAAGAATTAAATTGCTAGATTTTATTGCCTGCTTACAATTAGCCTGTTGAAATAAATTGGAGTACTAATACTATATTGTACAAAATGTATTAATTTAAATGAAACTCTTAAACCAGATGCAGTTTTCCACATTTTTAAAAGCTCAATGTTTTGAATTGAATACTTTACTATAGTTCTGGTTGCAGGTGGATCACACAACATGTTTCCAAAATGCAATTAATCCAGCTTAAGAGTTTCATTCAAAATGTGTAAAAGTTGTGAAAACTAATGATCTCATTCTATAATTTAGTATATTTTGGTATATTAAAAGATAAACCAAGGAATAATTGGTTTTATTTAACTAAAACATTTGCTAGACATTTTAAATAATAAGAATGCAAACATTGACAGATTATTTCTTTTCTTAAATTATATGACATATTTATTCTTTTAATTTTATCTAGTTTTAATTTGTTTTTGAATTAAATCATAGATTAGTCTCAAAAAATCTATAAATAATTAATTAATCAGTAAATTTTTCATACAAAAACCAGCTTAACTAACCTGACCAGATCGTAGGGTGCCATCTGCAAGTCTGAGCTGAACAATTTCAGAGAACTTAGGGAACTTCACCTCATCTAAGATTACCAGCGGTCCATTTACTCCGGATACTGTCTTGTAAGCTGTTTAAGAGAATATCCTTTTTTTATTTTGGTTATAACAAAGATGTTAATTTTAAATATTAAAAATTTTACAATTTCTGTGAATGTATTATGTACAATTTCTTACAATATTCCCTTTGACTGCATAGCCTGCCTACCGGGACCAAATATATTTTCAATTAATATATAATATATCTATAATACCATCAAGGTGTTATAGTTAAGTATAGATACAAATTTAGATGGACAGGGTGACAAACACATACAGATTAATTATAATTATAAATATGAAATACTACAGTGTGGTAACAGAATATTTTATTTTAAATAAACAGTACAAAACTGTAACAGCTACAGAGCAGAAAGTTTGCATTACAAAATGTATGTAGAAGAGAAGTCATGTGATCCTAATAAGAAAAAGTAGCAATTTATTGGGTGTGACTTTTTGATACAATTTGACTTACTAAATAAAATTCTAATCATATATTCATTAAAAATACTTTATATAAGAGGTAATTCTATCAAGTCGTAAATAAACCATTTAGGAAACAATTCATTTATATAGTTATATAAAATTATTAGTACAACGTAAAGTAAATTATAAAGAGTAAATCATCAAGGCCATTAAAATATTGAAGTAAATTCCAATCCAGTGTTAGAAAACTTGGCCATTAACATATCAGCTGATACATCTACAAATATTCCATTATAAAAAAAGGTACAAATTGAATTTGTGTCATTACGAGATATTAGACGGCGCAATCGGTAAAAGTGAATTTGGGAGGAACCATATATATTTTTGTTAAAAAAGTGCTTAAAAAGGCTTTAGAAAGATTTAGAACCGAAAAATCTAAATCGAACAAGAGAAATAGACAAAACAAAACATCAAAACGGGCTGATGGCAAAATCGATAATTTGACATCGCTGTCTTGCCAAGTAAATGTTCTATACGTACTTATATTACAAATTTGATATTCTACTTACTAAGACGGGGTTGCGAGATGAAATCCCTGGATACAACCAGGGCATGTTCTTTATTCGCCTCGGTAGCGGATAGAGATCGTGCCATGTTTCAGTTTTCTTTTGGCAGGCCGCTCAATAAAACACTAAACTGCGCTGCCTCCTCGCCCGAAAACTGACGAATAGACGTTTTGTCTATGCCACTTCACGTGCTGTCACGTGACCTATCACAAGATAAAAGTTGCCAGTATATTG
>JAEBDU010000088.1:492501-555724 GCA_016802625.1 Heliconius numata
TCTGTGCGGCTAGATATTTGTCAAAAACAAGACAACGCAGCGGTGAAGAGCGCGGGACGGACGAGTCACGCAAAGTGTTTGTCGTTGTTGCTAATCTCTTCAGTTTACTTGTGGTTCGAATAATCGAACGCAAGTGAGACAATTATCATATTGATAATCGTTTTGTTATAATAAAGTTACAATTTATTTGAGGAGCAGCCGATTCATTTATCTAATTAATATGTCGGTTATAGGCAAATTTGTGGTGCCTAACGTTACGGCCCGGAATTTTACTAAAATCGGTGCCGCGTTACAAACTGGTAAATCGAACAGAACTTATTTTACTTATACACAAGAACTATCGCAGCCATTGGATAGGAAACCAGAATTCCTCAGTGCCAAGCAAGCATTTGAAAAATGTTTAAAATCAGGTGAGAAACATTAGTTTTATTTCGATTAAACAGAAAGTTATATTTAGGATGTTACTACTTTCATTCGCTATTTATATGACCTATTCATTACTCTGTATCCAAATAATATACAAAATAGCTATTGCAGCCAACATACAATAAATGATTAATAAAGTAAGCTGTCGCGCATTATTAAGTTATTTATTATTATTTCGTATCATTAAGTTACAAACATACGAATATATTAAAAAGAAGTATTTATATATAAATACAGAACGGTAATAAATAATTTAAAGTATAATAAAATTAAATCAGAGGAGAAGATTGAATGCACAGGGGCAAACAATTGAACTTTGTACAGTAGTTGTTTATTGGTAAATTGTCATGACGACCATATAATGCAAATTAAACTGTCCAGAACAAGTTTGATATAAAACATAAAATATACATATAGATGAAATTAATCAGCATACTTTTATAAATATGTATAAGTGCAACATTAATGCTTTTGTTAATAATGCAGTGGGCTAAACAATTTTTTATGTTTTTTTTATTATTTTTATAATATAAGATTGGTGGTGGATATTGATTATTTAAAATACATGTTTGTGTTATTTTTTAAATCATAATCAGATTAATAAATCAAATATATGGCTAAGCTTTTTTTAAATTTGAAATTACGAGAAATATATTTTTCCATAAATATACTTTACCTCCATGACCAGAAATGCTGCTAATTTAGTTTCTTAAACATTAATACATATTTACAAGTCAACCTATTAAAAGTGTATAAAAAAAATTATCATCTCTAAATTTATTGACAACATAAGAATTGGAACATTGCATTATCAGATCATGGTTTATTGTCACTTAACTGCTAAGCATTTAAAAAGCATGCCATATATGTATTATTGCTATCTTTATGATACTGTTGTTTGTAATTTGTGTAAATAATACATTAAAACATGCATTTGTATTGCAAATGCTTTATCTTGAATTTTTTTATTTGTTTATCTTATTTAAAGTACCAAAATGAATAACTTGATTTTTTATGTGAGCAGCAGTGTGGTTGCAAATGTGATGGTTGTCAATTTAATCCTCAGTAAGAGGAATACATTTTTTTTTGGCCTCTAAACACTGTTAACACAACACAACAGTTTTATTAGTTTAATCTTCTTGGAGAAATTAAGTATTTTCCTCATTCTGGTTAGAAGATATAGTGCAGTGTTAAGCTCTGCCTCTCAACTCTAAATGTCTTGAAAACTAGATGGCGCATGACAAAAGAAGCATCTTAACACTGGATTTTCTCTCCCCGACATGATTTTTACTAATAAAACATGGCACTTATTTTTTTATCAACATAACATACACCACAAAATAAACAACTTTGTCTATGCAATAATACATTATGAGTACATGAATTGATTAATAAGGAGTTTGAATTCGTAATTGCTCAGTGCTGCCTTGGCATTAATCTAAGACTTATGAATGTTCTTCTAATAATGAAGATTATTTATATAGATTACTTACATACATTAGTTATTTTTTCCACTCTGGTTAGCAAAGTATGGAGTTGGCCCCCTAATTTAATGATTTTAACAGGCCTTATATTAGGCCTTATAACTTTAAATCTTAAAATAATGTGTTAGTAAAAATTTGTTATATAGTTAGTGTAATGAAAGTCTTGAAAAGAAAAAATAAATGTTTATTTATATATTATATTTATATATTTTATTTATTTGCTTTTTCCTTTTTTTAAGCATTTAATTTGATGCTTCTGTAAGTGGGCATAAACTTACTAAAATTGGGAGAAGGATTAGTTTATTCAATAAAGTTAATTTATTAGTAATACTTAACTATTTTTGATCCCTGGAGTGTTGCCAGTTTTACATATTCACAATTTTGTCATCGATCGGCTCATAATTTTGGCCGATTTTTTACTTTTAGTACTATCCTACAGGTAGTAAAACTAACTAAAATTTAAAAGAAAATAAAAAGATTGCCGTAAGTCATACGCTCAATATTTTTGTTATTTTATGTTGTATCTTATTTAAAATCAATTTTTTTATCAATAAATACACAATAGCGAGGTTTACGTGTATGATGGGAGACGCAAATATTTATTTTGGCGTAAAAATTTATATGAACAACGAAAACAACAAATATTCTAGATGACCTTTAGAAAACTAATCACACAAACAAGTTTTATGAAAAAAAACATGCGTATTTTGTTTATTATTCTTATATTTGCTTCGATCGGATTGTATTGAGTTTCATTCCTTGGAGTTTGTACCGCAGTTGTTTACGTAAGATACCAGAATAACTTTAGCCCATAGGGTATATTACATTTATTTCTCGTTTTGAACAATTTTGATAGCCACTGTACTACAATTAAAGAAAAAAAAAGATTTAGCATTTATTTATTTTAGGAAAGAAAAATTAAACAATTTATATTATAATTGGCCGAAAACAGAAAATTTTCAAAAAAAAGGAAGCTTGTATTATTGAGATTTGAAATAAAACCATATAGTTTTGCTACAATACATGTTGTTAACATATTAATGGTATACGACAAAAATATTTTTCTATTCTACTCTAGCTTCTTTTATAGTATAAAGACGGCTCCCATTGTTCTCTATTCAATGTCTCTAGTTACTAAGTGAGATATAAGGTTTCGAAATGGACAAACATTTTTTTTCTTATATTACAAATAAGCCTGTTTTTATTATTACTCTTTATTACGTCAGTATTCGATGATAACTGCTTGTATCGCGTATAACATACAGATGAGGTCAATGGCACACGACCTTTGCAAACTTTGTTTTCTCAACCTATTTTTGTCGTGAATTAAATATGGGCGTGTCTGGTGTGATAAGTGATTCATTTACTTCAATATATTACCCTATGAATTGTCAAACTACAATTCTGTATAAAGGTTCATTATATGTTTGTGGGAATGTATATTAGATAGATTTTTACTTGTATAGTTTCAATAAACATGTAATCAAAGACGTTTTTGTTTAAATACAGTATTTCTTCATATTAAATGTTTAAATGTGAAACTTTATCTTAAACAGATTTTAAAAAGTTATTTTCATAGGAAAAAAAGAAATATTATGTACTTTTAAATATACTTCAGGCTATTGAAACAAACTAGGTTAAGGTTTACCATCTCGTTATGCGTTGATATGCTATCAGTATATCAATGAGTTTTCCTTTGTGTTACCTTAGCTTTACAATGTAACCTTTTTTTTTTGTTTTTAACGATAATTTTTATGAGAAAATAGGATTAATATTACTTATTTGCATGTGATATAGGTATATAATTAAAGAAATAGATATTTGTATATGTAAATACCTATTCTAATATTAAAATACCATAATTTTAATATACTATAGTATGGAAGTGTAAAAAGTAAGATAGGATTACTGTGATGTACCTATGTAGGTCTCTTGCCCCGTTGCCGTTAGTCGTTACGTAACAACTTACAGTATGCGACAGATTTAACAAGTCTTTTATTATTTCTTCTTAACTTTAAAAATATTATAGGTAAGCTAGGACATACTAATCATAACTATTTAATGCTCAAATAAGCTAATAAAATTGTATCAAAAATTATATTACGACTATTTTAAAAAAATATATAAATTACATTCTCCCGCATATGGCACGGATCGAACCGACAACCGTCGCCGTTACAGTGACACCCTTGTACCCCTGTGCCACGACGATCTCAATTTTTTAAATAACATGTATAACATACATATAAAAAATTCATAATAACCCATTTGTAGGTCAGACGGTGTTCTCGCAAGGCGCCGCGGCCACACCCGTGCCGCTGCTGGACGCTATGACTGAGGTCGGCAAGGCTGGCTCATTGAGAGACATCAAAGTGGTGCATATGCACACCGAAAAGGATGCAGCGTACGTTGCACCGGAATGCAAGGATATATTTAGGTAATGATAACAAATAAAACAATAAGTCAAATGAAACATAAACATTTCTAATGAATTATTTAATTTCTTGTCAATACTGTTGCGATTTACTGTCTTAATTCCTATCATTTTAAATGGAAAGTTGTATAGATAGCACAATTATTTAGAAAATTTAAAAAGTTACGTGTTGGCTGTACTTTATATAACCAGATAGAGGACACGCCTACTTATGTACCTATATATTTTAAATATTCCCTGGAGTACGACACAGCCATTGTGTAGCCAGATAGGTCACTTCACTATTACGCCATAGTTGAGTCAATTGTGACTTACTGCCTTACATATTATTTAAATTGTATAATTATAAAACCAAATAAACTAATTTCTTGTACCTAATCAGAAATATTGTATAGATATTCACTGTTTTATACTATGATCCCAGACAACACGAAAAATTTGTAAAGATAACAAATATCGTTATTATATTTCCCATTGTTACTACGAATTCGGTAAATCCATAGAAAAAAAGTTACGTAATCCACAATTATCAAGAATAGACTATCTAAATGTAAATACGCTCGATAAAGTCTATTCCTCTCATATCATTGACAATTTTATCGCGGAATTTAGATTATACAGGTGCCAAATTGTTGTTTTTTTTTATGAAAGTAAACACTTAAACCTATAATCTATTTAAAATGTCTTATGATGAGATTCTAACTGACTTCAACGTAGTTCAATATATTTGAGATCGTTAAAGCGCAGTGAGATGTCTGACTGTTCACGTGATGGTTGTAGGTTTGGTCACAACTTGGGGAAACGATTATATTTCTTTTTTCATTTCGTCGCTCTGATAGACAAGGTGCGGCGTTTAGTTCTGCAACTCAGCATGATGTCTCGAAAATGAGGCAGTAGAGAAAGGAGTGTTTTAACAGTAGGTTCCCTCTTCCTACAATATGTAGGAGAAAGCTGAAAAGAAAAGAAAATATTTTAATAAATGTTCCTCAGTCTAAATTATACACACATAAAACAATTTTTGTATTTTTATCTGATTTATTAAATAGTAGATAGTCGCAAGTTATATTGTTTATCTACTACATACATACATAGATATAGAACCAATCAAATTAATGAATTTATTAAACAGGTTTAGCTAGCTTTTTTATATTGCCTTTTTGTATAGATAAAGCCGACTTTCACAAAAATTCGTTACAAATATATTATGCTTATTATTTCAAGATAATAAGTACTGCGAAGTACCTAAATTAAGATTATAAACTATACTGACATGCATTTTCAAACCAAGTATTTATATGAATACAACGGCAGGTAGAATTAAAAAACATTACATTATTTACAATTAGTGTATTTAAATTAGTTAATCAAAATTAATTCCTTTTCAACAAAAATCTACAACATTTTGTTCATTACCTGCATTAATGTAAGACTAATTAATATAAGACAAAAAATAGATTTTTAAATTGGCAATGATTTAAAAATGTTCTCTATATAATCTATTTTTTTTATTGGAAGTCTTTGTCCTGTTACCACAGCGGAGGAATAAAAATAATTAGCTACCCCGAGGGTCACCGAACCTACTACCACCGCGTTTACAATCAGACGCTGTTCCACTAAGCCACGACGGCCTCAATAAAATGACTTTTAATTTACAGATCCGTATCACTATTCATGGCGGCAAACGTAAGGAAGTCGGTAGCGGAGGGGCGCTCCGACGCGATCCCCATCTTCTTGCAAGACATTCCTAAGTTGTTCCACAGGAAGATCATCCAGCCCGACATTGCTCTTATACAGGTTAGTTATGGTGTATATTTTATTATATAACAAATCAAAATTTCAAAACACGCAATTCTGTATAACGCTGTATCCCGCACACAGCAGCAGAGGGAACCCAGTGTTAAGACACTCCGTTCCCCATTTTCTGCCGAATTCTGAATTGCGTGTTGAGTGGCAGAACTCAACGCCGCGCTTTGCCTAAGAGCGAAGAAATGAAAATATAAACGTAAATAAATATTTCACTTCCTCGAGTGGGGATCGAACCCACAACCGTCGCGTTACAGTCACACCGCTGTAACACGACGGTTGTGGCTGCCGCTGCGTCACGGCGGCTCGACGAATATTCATTTATGTTTATGTTTGAACTGCTATTTCGGGAGATTAATAAAGAGAACCAATGTTATGGTCGCCTGTCGAGATATTATATGTTAAGTGGCGGAATACAACTCTGTGCCTTGTCTTAGCACGCTTAGCACAGGAAAAATAAAAAAAAAATATTATCGTTATTTCCACATTTACTCCACTAAAAGAGGAAATAGATAGAAATATAAAGAAAATTTTCTTTTTTCAACTAAGTATACGAGTATAAGAATACTTAGTTGCTAAGAGTTAAAAAAAACAACAATACTTTTAAAAAACTCATGAAAAATACATGCATATCTTATTTATCATATTAGATTGTTAAGATAATAATTTAATACTGGTACTATCCGATACAAGATAAAAATTAGATAGACAGAAAAGTGACACTACAAATTATTTATAGGTAAGTAACGCCGACACCAACCGCAATATTTATAATTTCTGATACACTTTAGAAGAAACTCGTTTATGTATTACGTCATTACTGTTTTCATCAGATATTTTGACAATATAAGAGTATATTTTTAGTTTTACGCTTTTATAACAGGATAGGCACAGGGAACATGTCAACTAAGTGTTAGACACTCCGTTCTTATTATGACACTTTCGTTGACCACTTTCCGCTGCATTCTGGAATCGAACCGACAACCTGTCACGTTTACAGTCGCACGCGTGCGCCCCTGCGCCACGACTAGCCGTATAATGATATTTTAGGCTATTTACTACTAATAAATATTTTTGCACTAACATTAAGATATAGCGCGCACTAGTGATTTTTGTCACCGTGACTGTCACCGTGTACATTACACTTAATGAAGGTGCGTGCATTTGGATACGTGACAATTGGGTGACTTTTTGTCCGCGGAGGACGGCAACACGCCGGTGACGCAACTGTCACCGCGTCCATAGATTTGTATGCCCGTGCGCGCATTAGCAACTAAATGTCACTTCGTTCCCCCTCCCCCTTGCGGTTTCCATACTAGTCGTCTACCGGATAAACATGAAACAGCAGCATGTTGCATTGCAACACCGAATTTTTATTTCAAGAATGGCGTCAAGTTCATCACCAAGGCAAAACGTGTGTTTTCATGAAGATAAAATAGACAATGACAATACTGATTAACGAAATTGAGTTGAGGCCATTGCTATATGACAAATCCCTAAAGGATTATTCAAATAGTAATTTGCAAGCCAATATTTTCTACGTTTGCTTTTTTTTCTATTTCTTAATATAAGTGCACAGACAACCAACTCTTCGAGATCCATTTTATCAAATGTAAAAAATTTCGTCACTGTCATCGCAAGTGCGCGCAGTCGCGAAAAGTATGGTGACATGTCAGTGACAAAAAAATTATTGTCACCGTGACAAAAGTCACCAGTGCGCGCTATCCCTAACATTATTTTTATTTATCTATCCTCTCCACGTTGCTTTATACGCTACTCTACACGCAATGTCTTCAAAATTCGGTGGAAAATGAGGAACAAAGTGTCATAACACTAAGTATCCTCTGCCTACACTTATGTATGTGGCATACAACGTGACGATAAAAAATAGAAACTATTAAAAAAAAATTGATATAAAACGCTATACGATTATCATAGATATTGATTGACCTCTGAACCACGGAAATATTCAATTGCTATGTCATTAAACGGTCATCTATCAGTGTAACCAAGGGCGTTGGTATTTGGACTGAGTTCTCAAACTTTTATTTATTTCTTTGATTAATAACTTAAATGTTTTGCATAAGTTAAGTGTCTTGTTCCCCACTTTCAGCCGAATTCTTGAGGCATTGCGTGTTAAGTGGCGGAACTCAACGCCGCGCTTTGTTTCGTTATCAGAGTTCCAGCCTAAAATTCAGGAGTATGCAATAAATAAATAGCACAATATAACTAAAAACATGTCTTCTTTAGGTTTCCCCTCCGGACCTACATGGATACTGCAGCTTGGGTACTTCAGTAGACTGTGTGAGAGCAGCCTTAGTGAACTCGAAAGTTATTATTGGTAAAATTTTATTATGTTTATTTTAATTATTATGACAGTAGTCATTATTAATTTGTTATTTGACTAATTTTTATTGATTCTTAATGAATAAGTATAAATTTATAAAACTCACATTGTTTAATAATTAAAATATCGTTATTTATTTTAAAGAATATTGATAAAAGACTGAATTAATTTGTGGGCTTAAAACCCTTGTATATGGATATTGCTCAAACATTATTTTTTTGTATCTGACTGTAACGCGACGGTTGTGGGTTCGATGCCCACTCGAGGAAGTGAAATATTTATTTACGTTTATATTTCCATTTCTTCGCTCTGGTGTCGAGGCAAAGCGCGGCGTTGAGTTCTACCACTCAACACGCAATGCCACCAGAATTCGGCAGAAAGTGAGGAACGGAGTGTCTTAACACTAGGTTCCCTGTGTCTACCTACTTGTGCTGTGTGCGGGACTACCGCGCTTTATCTCGACACTAGTGCGAAGAAATGGAAATATAGGTTTTAATAAATATTTCATTTTCTCAAGTGGGTATCTAGTCCACAACCAGTCGAGTATATAGTCACACTTTGTGCTCCTGCGCCATGACTGGATTAAAAAGTTGTATGAAGTATCTAAAAAGATAGAAATGTGCTTAAACTATTATAAAAATATCTATTCCAGCTCAAGTAAACGTGAACATGCCCCGCACATTCGGCGACGCCATCATCCACATGTCGCACATCGACGTGGCGGTGGAGGACAACACGCCGCTGCCCGACCACGGCAGCAAGCCGGCCAGCCCCGAGGAGACCAAGATAGGGCAGCTCATTGGAGAGAACCTGGTGGAGGACGGTGCTACTCTGCAGATGGGTGGGCCTTTTTGTTGTTTATTTTTATTTTTTTATTTGAATTTTAATGTGTAGCAATATTTGGTCCGTACCCTTTTTTTTATATCATTACAGTAAATCTGGGTAACCTTGACAGGTACGGGCGATATTTTTTACCTTATATCTTAAAATTTAAAACACATTGCAAGAGTGTTTTTGTTTCATTAGTGCTCTCTTAATACTTTTCACCCATAGACATTCACATGAACCTTTTAAAATACATCAGAATAGATGAAAATCAGAATTTTATAGTCTGTCACACAAAAAATCAGTAATAAAAAGATAGTCATAATTATTTTTCTTATTAATCTAGGCAACATGGGTACATGTTTTTATTAAATAATAAATTATATCAATTACGATGTAATAAAATATTTTTAAAAATCATTCCACAGTTTAATTGATATAGGAAATAGGAAATTTAATAGGAAAAAGGAATATAGGAAATTTCACCCATAGTGAAGTGAAATAGGGGTTAAAATAACAAATAATTTATTAACAAATACTTAAATTAAATAAAAATATTTTTTTAATTGCAGGTATCGGCAGTATCCCAGACGCGGTGCTGTCCGCCCTCAAGGGTCACAAAGACTTGGGTATACATTCAGAGATGTTCTCAGTAGGCGTTATAGATTTGGTGAAACGTGGTTGTGTTACAAATAATAAGTAAGTTGTGAAATAATTATCATAAATAAATATTCAGGGCTATGGTCCTTTAGGGCATAGAAATTGAGCTTCCAAGTCTATGTAATCAAAAGATACTAGCGGATTTGCTTCGATTTGTTCACATTTTGTATAAAAATTATTTGACCCACAATTGTGAAATTGGGCATAAAATGAGAATATGTAGTCTAAAAAAATGCAAAATTCGAAAAGCGGAAATTTATAGGTGATTTTGTAATTTTTTTTAGGAAGAAAACACACAGGGGACGCATCGTAGGAAGCTTTTTGGTTGGTAACAAGGAGTTATACGATTTTGTCGACAACAATCCTTTTATTGGTATGTTTTATTACTCTAAATAATATTAAATGTCGTATATAAAGAATTTATCTGTAAACTCAATCTATGGATTCGTTATGGATTTTGATTCCCACTCGGAAAAAGAGAAGAGTCTTGACACTAGGTTCTCTGACTCTCCTGCTATGCTTACCTGCGCGGAAAAAATATTTCAATATCTTATCTTTCTTTCTATCAATTTCTTAACATATTTCAAAATATTATTCACTCAAGAAAGAAACATATTTTTGAATACATACATCAAATTAAAAGCAGCGTATTAAAGTAGCGTTTTTATTATATTACTTAAACATAATACTAAATTTCTTACAGAAATGTTAGAGATCGACTACGTCAACAACACCCACATAGTATCTCTACAACCGACCATGACAGCCATTAACTCTTGTATCGAAGTGGACTTGACCGGACAAGTGTGCTCTGATTCTATAGGTATTTATTTATTTTAACACTAGTAACCCGGTCATTGCTTAGCCAGCTTGAAATATACAACAATTTATTCATTAACCTGAATTACTTTCTTGTTTTCATAACATTATCATTTTAAAAGAATTATGTATATCAAAAACCAAACTTTCAGCCAATTAAATATTTTTTATGTTTGAGTTTGAGTATGTAATAAAGAATGTCATGTTCTATATGAAGCTAATTTAACTTAATTTCACTTCCTATATACATAAAAACATTTATCTATTTAATTTTTATCTGTACATTAATTTCTTAAATTGCCAAATAATAGTGTCAAGTTCTAGTTTTAAATAAAAAATATTTTAGCAAAGCAATTTTTTTTTCTAATTTTTTTTTTTTAATTTTAACAAGTTTTTTCGAAATGTTACTTATATACAAAAGTATGTGGAATACATCATGAAGTTGAAAAATATATATAATCCCGAGCGGCCACGACTCGTCGGCCGTACTGTATTTATATTTGTCAATTGTTAAAAGAAAAGTATCTAACAATATAATTTCTTTCGCCAGGTACTAGAATGTTCTCCGGTTTCGGTGGTCAAGTGGACTTCATTCGTGGCGCTGCTGAATCAGTCGACGGTCGTGGGAAACCTATCATCGCGATCGTATCTAATACTAAACGCGGGGAATCTAAAATTGTGCCTACTTTGAAAATTGGTAAGATTTCTTTTTTCATTTATTAATATGTATTTAAGTTATTCTTATTTTGTATATAGAGGATTTGAACCCAGATCCCTTGAACAGTGTTTGGCTATCTAGATAATTAAGCTATACCTGACATCTTTGCTTACTTTAACAATATCAATGTAATGTGCCTCTCATGGAAGAGCTCTCTTCCAGCTTTATAAATAATTGAACATTCATGAAATATTGATGAAACTTCTATACTTTATGAACGCAACTTTTATTATATACTTTGCCCCTCAACACGCAATGCCTCCTTAATTCCTCGGAAAGTGGTGAGCAGAGTGAGTTAACACTAGGCTTCCTCTGCCTACCTTACTATATGCGGAATACAGCGTGAAGCTGAAAAAAAATAACGTATAATTTTCAATTCATCAGGTGCCGGTGTAGTAACATCACGAGCTCACGTCAACTACGTAGTAACGGAACAGGGCATTGCAAACCTCTTCGGTAAAACCCTTAGACAGAGGGCCTATGAATTAATCAAAATAGCCCATCCTGATCATCGTGAATCATTAGAAAAGGCTGCCTTCGAACGTCTTAAATGTATGCCAGCTCCTTAAATATGAATTGATTGAATGTACATACCTTTATATATTTGCCTTATTTTTGTGTTAATAATATTACGTATATTAATTAGTATTGGTACAGAAATTATATTTTGATTTCTATATATTTTTGTGATTTTAAAGCAAAATGGTAATTATCTAAATATGCAATATGAATAGATTGCTTGTGTAATCTTACATACTTAGAATATGTTGGATCAATTAAGTAATTTATTTTCCATGTAATAATCATTAATCACCAATCTGACAAGTTACCGTAAAATTTATAAAAAATCATGCTTTTATTTTTTCTTACTTTACATTTTTTATTAATTATTGAATGTTTTTAGATATATGTTTAGAATATAAAATAAATTGGTACATATATAAAGGTGGAGTATATAATATGAATGTTGCCGACTTTAATAATTAAATACAATGCAAGTTTTCACTTATAACTTTTGAAAGTAACAACACAACATTGTTAGAAAGCTGCATAGTTATTTGGAACTGATTTAAAAATTCGAATTTAAAGTGCATTTTTAGAAGTTTTTTTAAAGATATTTTGTAATGTTGCCTGTTGAAATAATTGTAATAATTTTTAATAAATAATATGAATGTCTCGTATGTGTCATTTTATGCACTAGTATGTAGAGATTAAGCCTAATTTTACAAAGTATTTACATTTATATTTGTGGTAATGCATAGTTCATTATTATTTTAGTCATGTTATTTTATATATTTTTAACTATGTTCGCGTTTAAACGTGTGAATTAAATGTTTAAGTATATCTTTAAATATTATTGTGTTTTATTTATATTAAAACGGACCTAATTTACATTCTTAGAACATTCAAAATATATAGTTTTTTACTATTTTTCTTGTATTTTATATAAATCATACATTGATGGTTCATTATGAAAAGAACAAAGTGGAAGTAGTAAAGTAAAACAAAAGTATAATGATGTCAACAGGCAATTAGGCAAAGTACAACAGAGATAAAATTACAGTTGGCTTTCTTAAGGTAAATTTTATGAGGAACTTTTAAATCTTGATAGAGATAGGATTGATTACAGAGTACATGAAAAGCATAAAACATATTTAGATGCCCCAAGCGGGACAACATAGTCCCATTTTTCGTGATTATTTTCATTTTGTGGTTATATATTTAGTAATTTGGTATATATCAATATAAATTTCCTTTTTTTTACTTAAAACGTTTAAAAATCCCATTTTCTCTCATGGTAAAATCTGACAACCTTTATATAAAGTGAAATCATATTATTAAACGTTAAAGTAGGCGATTTAAACGAAATTATATGAGGCCAATTGTGGCACAGGTGCACAAGCGTGTGACTGTAAGCGCGACAGTTTGTTTCTTCAATATCCACTATTATTAGTTTGTCGAAAATTGGGGAACGGAAGTGTCTTAATATTAGGTTCCCAGGTTCACTTTGCGCCTACCCTGCTACATGTAGGAAACAAAGTGAAGTTTAATAAAAATCTTAAGTATTTTCTCTAGTAGAGCTTAAAGAAATAACACAATGGTAATGAACACAAGATGTTAAATTATACAGAAATATTTTAAAACAAGAAACTAACTTACTCAAATATTTAAAATTTGACTGTAATAAAGAATTGATTATTTTAGTATGGTACGTGACACTTGTGGCGTAGCAGAATAAGTTTAATATAATCTGTGGTTTTGTGTGGATCGGACTTGGGATCGGAATTCGGAACGCACCGTAAGGGCGGAGGCCATTTCCATTAATACAAGCCACATCTTTTTGTTTCTTTCCGTTCGACAAATCCGATCAATTTTCTACAAATCTAGCAACAGATTAGTGTGAACGTATCAAAACTTATTGTTTCGGTTTTATTGATTATTTTGTGTGATCTAAATAAATTAAAGGACAACCATCTGCGTACACCGTTGCCAACTGTCGAGTCGTCGATATTTTGCGACCGAATAATGATCCTTGGTTTCGTGCGAGTGTAACTTTGCTAAACATTACTGTTTTTTCGAAAATAATATTGTAAAAATCAGCAAAAATGGCTTCATTTCAGCAATTGATAGCTTTTCGCAGAGAGCTTTTGATTACAGACAAATATAGAATTACAAGAAGAATCGGAGGTGGTTCTTTTGGAGATATTTACTTGGGGATAAACATCGCTAATGGCGAGGTAAGTAATAACTTTTCTTATTCTTAGGATGACATTATAGGAAGTTTCGAACAGATTTGTGCCAGATGCTCTCAATGTTTTTACTAGCCACATGTTTTTAATGTATTTAATTGACACACATACGGAGAAAAGCCAATATATTATAATTTTATAATAATAGTCGTATTTACAAAAAAAAATATTTACTTTAAATTACTAAGAAATAGAATTGATTAGAATTTCAGTGATTCATACATTTTTATTTATGACGTTTAACGTAATGGTAATCAGTGCTATTGTACGTATTTTGATAATTAAAATCATATGTCGCGTTTCGATTTTGTCTCTTATATCGGTACGAATAACCTTCACATTCCTAATCGTTGTGTAGGTTTTGAAATGCAAATTAGTGCTCTTAGGCACTTTTTCACACATGTTATGGAAAAAATGTTAAATAAAAATAGAAAGTCTGATCTAACATATGACCTATATAATATTGTAAAGAAACTAGTTTTGGTTTAAGCCTTTTGTTTATCATCAAATTGGTAAATACTTAACATGCCTTTTTTGGTTCAATATAGTAAAATGTACATTTTTCTATTGATATTATAAATTTTATCTTTGGATATTTCACAATATTTTGTTTTTAATATGATCAGGGAAATGTGTCTTCAGTTATATTATATATATAACACATAGACTTTGATTACTTTGGTAATTAAATACATATTTTTCAACATTGCATATGAGAGCTCTAAATTAGATAATATATGTGCTTTATTTTAATATAATTAAATTTCCTCATGCATATTTAAAAGCTATTTCATATCTAATATTTGGATCTCGTATAGTTATTGAATTCTTGTATATACACATTCAAATGGTCTCTTTTTTGTTTAATTGTTGAAAAATACTTTCATTAACTTAATAAGACCATACATGTAAATATGAAAAAGAAACAAAATTTATATTTCATGTTTACGTTATATCCTTATAGATTTCTTAGAAAATATTGTTGACTGCTGTTTACGAAAATACCAATAATAGTGTGATAAATAAAAATATTAAAACCATTGTAGAGCATTGGGACAACTTCTGCCTGTAATAACAATGGTTCTGGTTTTCATATCCTCTCTGGGGATAATTTGGTTTCACTTATTTTCACTCACTGCCTACCCTGATGTATGGCAAAAACTGTGAAGATATTTTATTTTTTAAACTTAGCTTTAGCTTATTCAATTGAGGCTGTTGTGGCACAGGGGCATAAGCATGCGATTGTAAATGCAACAGTTGTTGGTTCGCTACCCATTAAATATTTAATATTTTAGTTTCCTCACTCTGGTAATGAGGCAAAGCAACTCTCAATACCTCAAGAATTCAGTAAAAAGTGGGGAATCAAAATCTCTTAATGGTAACAAAGTGTCTTAATACTAGATTCCCTTTGGCCCCTGCCGTGTGTGGGATACAGAATAAAGCTGATAAATTCAATACAATGTGTTATGACCATGTAAAAAGTCATACTCAACGGAGTATTTTGTTGTGTTCTTTAGTTATTTTATTGGCATTTATATTAACAAATGATTTTATGATTATAATTTTCATACTTGTGTTAATCGTTTATTTACTTTTATATGTGCATTACATTATAGTTTAAATTGTGTTTTCATATTTTATTCTTGTAAAGTGACTGGAGTCCTCAAAAGACTAGTGTGTTGTAGTGTTGCAATAAATATAAATAAGTGAGTAATTATTGCTGAATTCTTAACATCTTAATATTGATAGTTGAGTATTACACTGCCTATGTCCTATTTCCTTTTAAAACATTCTAACTACACTACACACTTCCTACTTGCAATATAATATGTTATCTTATGATTTTTTTTTTGTAAACATATATTATAAAGCAGTTTCCCTAGGAAATCATGTTTTACATAGACATGTTGTATTATTTGTCAAACTACAAGTTATCAGATCATATAATGCAGTCTAAGACCCTGTATAGCCTGTAATTCTTAGTAATTTATAGGCTATAATTTGTAGCCTATTGTGCTTTGCTTTTTACACAATGGATAAACAACTGCTATTTCATGTATACAGGCAAATTCATACTAAACCAGCATGTGTCCACACTAGTTTATAAGCTTATGAAGATGTAGACTAATACACACATTGTAAATATGTAACCGATTGCTGTCTGTACGTGGAAGATAAATGAGAACAATAATTATTGAAAGCATTTATAAATGTAATAGAACCAATTTAAAAGCAATTTTGACTATTGTATCGGGTGGTCCCTTCAAATTATATAAAATGACATTATTATTAATAATATTGCTGCATTATCTTGTATATTAACAATATGGTTTTGTCTATAATATAATAATATTACCGTTTTGTAAATTGTAAACATACATTTACATACATATTTTGTATATTATGGTTTTAATTTAATTTGTTTGAACACTTGTTTCATACTTTTTGGCTAGTAATGAAAATGTTATAATTTTTGTTTCACGCTGTAGTGTTAAAACACTCCATTTCCATTAAGACAAAATTAAAATATTAAATATTTCATTAGAAAGAAATATTCCGCGAGTAGAAATCAAACCCACAACCGTCGTGCTTACAGTCGCACGCTTGTACCCGTGCGCCACGACAGCCTCAAACGACACTGAAGGGAATCAGAAAATAATTATTAAGTATTATATTACAATGATGTTCGTTATACTGAGGTTAGGGTGGTCTACGATTCCTTTTATCGAGGTTAAAAAAATATTGAACTCATCTCTCTCTTTTTCGTTTATCAGCCGACCACTTTAAAACAACAGTGCCAAACTACAGTGTTTACTGTTTACTATACTGAACGCCACACAATAATAACTGTTTGACGAAAGATTTAACACGTCTGAACCTGTCGAGACATGAATTTAATATGAAATTGAATGCAATAAACTGATAGGATTCGTTATCAATATAAGTAAGGTTATAAGTTAATGAAATTCATTGAATAGAGGTAAATAATACTTTCTCTTTATATTTTGCAAATATTGAAAATTCGTTATAAAAAAGTTTTGAACAAATGTATTCGTAATGGTTACTACGTGTAAAGTTTTAGGGGATTTCGAAAAATTAGTTAAATCGAGAAAATCTTTATATTGAGGTTACTTTAAAGTTATACAGTATATATTAAATCTGTCCGCCCGTCTGTTTTATAATAATAACATATTTTTAATATCATATTGACAGCGCGGAGTTGAGTTCCGCCACTTAACACGCAATGCCGGCGGAATTCAGCGGAATGTGGAAAATGGAGCGGAGTGTAAACACTCGGTTCCTTCTGCCAACATATTACACCGATATAATATGTTATATTATGACTTCCTTAAAAGTCCAGTATTTTATAACAATACTAACTTCGCCCCTGAGATAAAAAAATCAGAGAGTTGTGTATGACACATTCCAAGTGCATGATGTCACTCTGAATTCTGGTAGAGAGTTAGAGTTAGGTTTTTAAAACGTTTCCGCTTTGTTCAATGGGAAAGAAAGTCGTCAGAATTAAGAAAAATAGTAAAATCAAATCTGTGCAGCCATTTACAGCTAACTTCCGGGTGGCCACTACTCATTGACCGTACTGTACAATATAACCCATATTGGAACGATAAACGGATCTAATATAGCCTATGTAACGTTCCTTGAAATTGACTAAACAATACTAAAATATATTTCATTTTGACTTTTCGAGGTTAACACATTGAACCAAAGTAGCTCTAATATTGTAGTCTAAACATTATACTTAGCCTGGCCATAAATACTGTTACAATTAAAAATAAGCAAAATGTTACTTTAGAATTTAGAATCTATAATTTTTATACGATTATTCATCGTGTTTTTTTTTTATTTTCGCGCCAAAATATTGTAAACTGTTTTGTGATATTAGAATGGAGTGGTGTGATAAAAAGAACCGAATCGCTGTGATTGTACCTATTACATAGGTGTGGAGCGGGATACAATTTTTTAAATCCCCATATGCTTGGTATAAGTCCAATGTTTGTGTACCCAGTTATATATAAGTACAATGATACCTCTATTTGTGCCAGAAAAAGATCTGGCCGTTCCCGTAGAGTCCGTCCGAAAAAGGCGATCAAAGAAGTGAAAGAATACGAAAAAATCCTGATCGAAAGCAAAAGATTTTATCTCGAGATATAAAGACTGCACCTAGGATCGTGTCGCGTTTTTTAAAAGATGACTTAGGACTTGCAGCATATAAGAGATGCACTGGTCATTTCAGTGCCTATTAATAATTTTAAAAAGGCTAATTAATAATTTTAATAAAAACTACTTAAGCGGTACGCAAGGGAAGGTCACCGAAAAATGTTTACGGATATGAAAATTTTTACACTTGAGCAATATTTTAACAAATGAAATGATCGTATTTATGCTGAAAGTTTTAAAGAGGGTTCCCAATTAGTCAACAGAATACAACATGGGCTTTATCCAAATTCATTGATGGTTTGGTGGAGTGTTAGCTATGAAGAAGTCACTGAGCGATATTTTGATCTGAAGACTGGCCATCATCTAGTCCCGATCTTAATCTATATAAGATCAACTTGATTGATAACTGACCTCAACGTTGAAAGGACTGTATTGCAGCCAATGGAGACCACTTCGAATAAGCTTTATATATTTTTAATGGTTTTATATTAAGGTATTAAACTAACATATTGTAGTACAAAAAAAAAATGCTTGTAACAATATATACGAAAAAATGATTGTAACACGACTAAATATTATATAGATGTTTTATGTGCTCCTTAAAAGAGTTCAATATCTATTTATAACAACATTTTTTATTTGGGACATACCATTTCATACAACTAAGGGTAAATAAATTACGAAAATGGCTTCATACATTCGTGCCATCGCGTAGCGGCGTTAATAATGCGCAGGAAATATAACTGTTTTAGTAAAGTGCTGCTATGCTTCGAAAGTCAATACTTTGTAAACACTGCAGAGCTTCACGGGTAGTAAGCCTAAAGAATGGTCGTTTTTTGTGAAATACTTGATGTAATATGAGTTTTTTTAATTTTTTTATAATATTTTTGACTAACAACAACAGTACCTATAATTAATGTTAATTGTTTTTTTCTAAGTGAAATATGTAAAAGATATATTCCATCATGTTTAATGATCTATTGTCAAGAAAAAAGAAAGTTAATATCTGTGGAAGGTTTGAAATTATAAGAAAACTTGGAAGTGGTTCTTTTGGTGTCATATATTTAGCATTTCATTCCGAGTGTGGAGAGGTAAATCTAAAAAAAGATTCTACAGTTGTTTATATAAAAGTGAAGAATGTTTTCACTATTGTGTAGTTCTTGTGATAAGCCCTCCCGTTGTGTCTGATTGTTTACCTGTGGCTCAATATGAATTATAAGAAATTATTCATTTTTTTATTTTATTTAACTGTTTTTTGTTTTTACTTTTTCTATTTACCTATATTAAAAAATATTATATTTACTAATATTAAAGTCTCAAGCTTCTACATTTAAAATTTCAATACATTTATTAATAATTTCTTTTCCTATGTTAGTGTGGGAATAGAATTTTTACTAACTATAGCATGGTTATTAATAGGAAAAGTAACGAATAAAAAATAGAATAAAACGTAAGTAAAAAGTGAGTACAATTGCAGCGATTCTATTGCGTTATCTAAATTGATGTGATTATACAAGTCGTATATATAGAGTACTAGACCCGCCCGCGGCTTCGCCCGCTGAAACTTATTGTAATCGTACACCCAAATATATATGTTACAATTATATTTTTTGTGAAAGAGGAACAACCATCCATCTGTCTTTAGAAATTTTCACATTTATAATAGTAAGATACGGAGGTGGCGTGGTTCAGTGTCAAGCTCATGACTAAAATTCCCATATAAGCTAGAGATAAAAAGCATTTAATAATGGTCGAACCCCTTTTTGTCAGTCCTGCCTTTAATAGTCATATTTTTATAATGGATTATTCTCTGTATGGCAGCATTCGATGTCTGAATTTGTGTTACCATGACATTTTCAATAGTGTCTAATCGTGGGAAGTCATCCCCACATTCTGACTAAAGTTGAGTCTAATAAGGGTCCTCATTGGAAGGTAACTTGATAAAAATAATGCTAATCGCATCTATGTCTTACCAGACATTATATGCGCGTAGCATACTAGATCGTTACGACCTTAGAATATCTGGAGTAAGGAAGAAATAGTGTTCTTAAAATAATAATTTTAAAAAAGCTGTAATCAAAAATTGTACAGTAATCGTAATTAAGCAATTAAGATGGAGATCTAACATTTTTTATTAAATCTAAAAACCTTTTTGTTCACTATTGAGTTTGTGGATTAAAGTTGTATGGCATAAATAAAATAAAAATTAATTCACATATTAGTCGTTGAAATTTCAGAAAGTCGATAATTGAAATTCAGGAAACGATTTGTAATCGGAGGCGTAGAAATCTTTCATTAAAGTTATAAACAATGTTTCAACAATGGAAAGGCTAATCGTTGTGTGGAATTATTTTAAGGTCTTTTCTAGGTATAACATGGGTCGTCAGGTGTAGTGTTGCTTGATCAGTCGAGAAGAAAACAATTAAAGGTAAAAAAAATCCTAAAACAGGAATCTAGGCAGACGTCTACAGCTAACTTAAGAATGGTCGGAAGTGGCCCATACTTCACTCACAAAGCCAATTGGACAAGTTTTCTGAAAATAGTGGAATCTACAACGAAAAAAAGGGAAGATTTTTCAGCAAACCATAAAACGATGGAAGATAGTCACCAGCTCGCTAGGGTCAGCATATGATGCTGGAGCTCACGGGAGTCCCATACGTGTATTTCATAATGCTAAAGAGAGTAGAAAGTTTTTAACCCAACTGTAAAATAATATGATGAGGTGGCATTTTTTTTTTTACGAATGTCATATCTCAAAAATCCACGTAGAATTAAAAGAAATATAGGTGTGGTTTAAATGTAGTTTTTATCGGTATACTTAAAATTAGTGTAGTAGTTGTAGTTTTAACGGCATAAATATCTTGTTGATTATGGATCATTGTTATTATTAAACTATAAAATGAATTGTCTGCAGAATGTGCAGAATGTGTGTGTTTCAATGTGCAGTGCACATTCGTATAGTATAATATAAAATCGATATTCGATGCACTATGTTATCGCTTCCTTTTGTATCGATATATCGTATGGTCGCTTTGAAATCGATATATAGTAAGTGTACTGTTGATAAATGCCAACGGGTATATTTTTTGTGTTTTTATTGCTATTTACTAAAAATACATGTAATATTATGGTATTACAGTACAGTATTATAGGACCATGAGACTAAGAGGTGTATTAAAAATATAATTTACCTGCGAGTCTTAAAATTTATTGATTCTTACATCTACAGAGACTATTTAAAAAAATACATTTAATTTTATAAAAGGATTTTTGCTATTTGTAAAATGGAATAGCTACTATTTTAGTTTGACGACCGGAATGGACCGGATGCTCTAACGAAACATCTTGACGTGACTAATGTATGGCTTTTTAATGTTAATAATTATAATTTTCGAATATAATTTGTAAAATTATATATTATTATTATATGTAATTATAATTTTATTTATGGAATTATTGGATTAAAATTGTGAGTGTACCATACCATAGTAGAAAATAGTAGAATTTGTGTATTTGCTACTGGCATCACTGTTATTGTGACGTCAGTCGTCAAATACAAGCTGACGATGCTCGTATCGAATGATTTATTTTATTTTTCATAATACTGTTACTAAATATAAATGAAATAAACGTAAATATATTATAAAAGTGTGGTGTATATATTTGGAGTGATGAAAGTTTAGTTGAAGATTTAGTGATAGCAAGTGATGAAGGCAAAAGAAAATGGCTACCTACGATTTCGAACGCATGTTAAAAAAGAGTACAATTACATTAAATTCTGGTAGATTTGAACTCATTCGTAAAATTGGCAGTGGGAGCTTCGGGGATATCTTTTTCGCCCTTGAGCACGAAACATCTAAAGTCCTTCCCAACCACCCTGATCTGCAAGGAATAACAACTGTAATTCAATAATGCTTAATATTAATAGATCTAGTGTATTGGATTCCTTACAATGAAAGTGTTGTAATGTTATGGCCTACCTTATTTTGAATTTAATTATTGAAAGCAAAGTTTTTTAGTGAACTGGATAATAGTCTTTTTTTATTCTATTCGCAAATTACGAAATATTTAAGCCATGTTTAACAATAAGTAATGGATTTATCAATTAGGATAAGTAGTCGTTATACTTAACCATGTTCCCGATAAATAAATTTATTGTTGATCAGTAAACATTCTATAATGAACTAGAAAACAACAACTGACATATTTTAATAGTGTTTCATAACAATTGGTTTGTTTGATATGGTTTTAAATGTAATTTAGTATGTTTTATATAATTGAATGAATGAATTATATTTTATACAGTTTTACTTAAAAAAGTACACATAAAAAAATATATATTTCAGTTTACTTAGTTGGCATTTGCCATTTGAGCACAAATTACTTCACCTATGTAAATTTGTTAAGGTGGACTTATCATGTTTTTTGTACTACTTACTTAATGTACTTGCACTAATTACAAAGGTATTGATCTAGTTTTATATAAATCAATTAAATAATACAATATAATCCATATAGTCAAGAATGTTATTCATAGTTGTTAAGTTCAATTTTTTTCATTATATACAGGGTGGAAGAGGCAGCGCTTCTTTTACTGAAACTGCATATAGGGTAAAATATTTCAAACCCAGAATTAAAAAAATTTATCAAGGTACCTCAACAGTTTAGACGTAGGATTTTTTTTTCATTTCACGATTTTTATCCATACCTGTATTTCGTGTCACGCACACATACGTATGCGACGTTGCCGCTTTGACAGGTAAGTGTGTGCGTGCCTATGTTATACTTTACAAATGGTGTTTTATTTTAAGACGATAATTTTATTATTTATTTTGTTTGAAAAAATAACTTTTTCATTTTTGGGAATTATTTTTTTTCCGAATTATATTAAGCTTTTATAGAGTAGTTAAAACTGTGGTTTCATTTAAAGTGGTGCTGACAATTCCACCCTGTATAAGTTTCTATATATTGTAACCTTGTATGACAAGAATGCTATATTATAATGTTATAATGCATTTTTTGCAGGAAGTAGCAGTGAAAGTTGAGTCTGTAAAAGCGAGACACCCCCAACTTCTCTATGAAAGCCGTGTATATAAAATGCTCCAAGGGGGCATCGGCATACCACATATACGGTAAGTCTTAAAAAATTACATTTTAAAGTAAGCAAGTACTTTAAACTAACCAAGAATTAGGTTGATAGTTTGTTTGTATAAGTAGTAGCTAACAAATCTTAGAAAATCTTAAGTTTACTTAGAAATTTTAACTTGTCTAGAACTAACGTAAATTAATTTGTAAAATTTGCTACTAAGGCAACACTGGTAGAATAGCCTTGAATTGGGTGTCAGTAGGTTGAGGAGATAGGAGTGAAGACAAGTGCTAATGTATGTTTTGGCCTTTGCACCAGCATACATATTTCAGACATCTTTGAGTTCATGCAGCACATTTGGTCTCGCCCCTTGGATTCTTGGAATTGTGTGGAAAAAAGTTACTTTTTCTCTGCAAGTATTATTTATTAATAGTGAGGCTGTCTTAGTGCAGCAGTACAATGTCTAACTCTGAAGGTAGCAGTTGTGGGTTCATTTCCACTAATATAAATGTATCTAGTAAGAAGATGAAACATGGTGTTGAATTCTACCACTCAACGCACAATGTCTAGAAAATTGAGTGGAATACCGGGAATTGGGTGTCTTATGCTTAGCATCATACTTTATCCTTGCTGCATGTAGGATACAGTATGACGCTAGAAATAGTGAAAAATAGAGTGTCTTAACACTGCATTCTGTGCCTACTCTGCTAAGTGTAGGTAGAAAGAATGTAGTGTATAGAAGCTCTGCAGGGTATGCACAGGGCAGCATTGCGTGTTGAGTGGTGGAACTCAATGCCGCGCTTTGCCTCAACATCAGAGCAAAGAAATAGATATTTAAATTTAAGTAAATATTTGAAATATTTATTTTAATATCAACAATTTTAATATTAAATGTGTTTTAGTTGTTTTTTGTTGTTTTATATTAAATTAGGGTAATGTATTTATTTTGTAATTATTTATGTTATATTTTAATATTACATACAAGTGTATCTGAATTTTGTTTAATTATTTGTCTTGAAATTTTAACAAGCAAAAGAGGATGTATGCAAGATTACAAAATACATACATACTGTAAAAAGAAAGTTTTCAAGTATTGTCTAATGTAGTAACGCTTTTGCGAAATATGTTGTCTTATGCAATTTAACTTGACTTTCTTAAAATATTTGAAGTTATATTAAGTATTTTAAAGAAATTTATTGATTTTTTTTCAACTTTGTGACATTGCAAGTTTTATTTATTGAATTGAATCCTATCAAGTTACTTCCAAGTTTATTAAAACACATGATGTTTTAAAAACAAAGCTCATAAAATCCTTGGAACTGAGATTTTCACAACCCATATTATGTAAACTGTCAGGTGGCCTTAGTACACTTTTAGCAACTGTTTCAAGGCCGTATTAAACTACTTACTTGTTTGAAATTTGTCGAAATATTAGCTAATTGTTTTAATATTAATATCTAAAGCTATGTTTTACTGGCATGGTTAATTGTAAATGTCATATTACATTTACAATAAATGCACAACACAGGCAGTCTCTGAGATTAAAGCGTGGCGTTGAGTTACCGCCCCACAACACGCCAGTCCTCAAGAATTCGGCTGAAAGTGGAGAATGGAAAGGTTAAGGGAACCTGGGAACATAGGCAGGTTCCCAGGTTCCCTCTGCCTACCCTGCTATGTGCGGGATACAGCGTAAAGCTAAAAAACAAAAGTAATAAAAAAGTATATTTATAGATTGTTTCTGTTACATCTATTTATAAGACTTCTATTATGAGTCCATTGTGAATGCCATGAATACGTGTTGACTTTAAATAATTTGATAATGTTCTTTTTACTTTATATTCTAATAATCTTTATTTCTATATCGTACCAATTACTATATACATTTTTTTTCTTTAAGTGTAAATATATTATTTTCTACATATATGTAATATCCTATATTATAGGACCTATAGAGATTAATGGGATGGGAATTTAATATTGTGTGTAAAAAAATAACATTCCGAAGAATTGAGAACCTCCTCCTTTATTTACCTTTTTTTGATTGAAGTCGATTAAAAAAGAAACATATACGGTTTTGATTCTTACATCAATTATAATTGCACTCGCGTTTTTCCCCGCATATAAGGATTAGACAGGTCAGACATCCTAGTCTAAAGTCCGTTGCCCGCTTTCCGCCAATTTTTCGTGACTTTGCGTGTTAAGTTACGAAACTCAACGCCGCGCTTATTCTGCCAAAAATCATACTTGTAGTTTACAAAATAAATAAATAATGAAGTTAACTACAGAGGAGATATTTACGTTAATATTAATCCCAGTCGTTAACATTTTATGCATTGTTTTGTAATATTTCTTAAGATTTATCAAGGTTAGTTTAGACAGTGTTAGCCGCATGGTTTACAAGGTTGTTCGATAAGGATTTGAATTAAAAAATCGACAACTTTCTTTAATAACATTTGAGTTTTTATATGTTTGACAATTTCTTATTTTGCTTATAAACATTAGTTATTACTTTATTAGGCCGTCGTGGTATCTTGATGTTTTGTCATGGCGTAGCGGTCTAATGCCTGACTGTTAACGCGAAGGTTGTGAGTTCGAATTCCACATGCGGAATAAGTTATTTTCATAAATTATTTTCATTTAGCTCTCTTAACAAGATGAACAAACACAGTGTTGAATTCCGCCTATTAATATCCAATGTATCGAAATGAAGGCATGGGAAACGGTGTCTTAATATTAGGTTCCCTCTGCCTGCCCTAGCAGGATACAGCGTGAAGCTAAAAAACCAATTTCATATTACAGATGGTATGGCTTCGAGAAGGAACACAACATCCTCGTGATGGACCTCCTGGGTCCATCACTAGAGGACCTGTTCAACTTTTGTTCACGCCAGTTCACCATCAAGACAGTCCTCATGCTTGCAGGTCGGTTAACTTTAATTATTCTACTTATTATATTAATATCCTATCATTATATCATATTTCATCGTACTATAACATATAATCATCATCAACAGCCATCTTTTGTCCACTGCTGGACATAGGCCTTCCCCAATTCTCGCCACCACACTCGATCCTCAGCTCTTCGGACACATCCGCTTCCCGCTAACCTCTTTATGTCGTCGGCCCATCTGGCAGGGGGTCGTCCCACCGGTCGTTTTGTACGGGGTCTCTACTCTAAGACATATAACATATAATAGTTTCATACAATACTATAAAACTATAAATGTGAAAGTCTGTCACTTTCACACAAACTCTATTGAACGGATTTAGGCGAAACTTTACAGTAATAGTATTAGAGACCAGTCGTGGCATAAAGTGAGACTGTGAACGCAATTGGTTGTTGGTTCGATCCCCACTCGCGAGGAAATGAAATATTAATTTATTCCATTACTTCGCTCTGGTGACGAGGCAAAGCGCGGCTTTGAGTTCCGCCACTCATCACGCAATGCCTCCAGAATTCGGGGGAAAGTGGGGAACGGAGTGTCTTAACACTAGGTTCCCTCTACCTACCTTGCTGTGTGCGGAATACAGCATGAAGCTGATTTTTTAATAAAAAATACATGCAAATTTTTTGCCTAGTTAAATAAAATTTTTATTCAAATATATAAGGTTTATTTACAGTTAATTGTATAAATAGATTAATATCGTGAGAATATAATTTTGTTTAAATTATCGTTTCTGTACATAAATCACAAAGCTAGGCTATCTGATACGAAAATAATAAAACAATATAAGAATTTATAGACGAAAAAGACTTAAATTGTTAAAGTTGTACAATTTGTTTAATGAAAAGAGCTTGAATGAATTAATAATTATATGTAACTATTATATTTACATAGAAATTTCAATTTTACATATTACTTTAATTTGCTTATAATGTAACTTTAATTTGGAAATCACAATTGGAGTGGACAATTGAAGGAGTTAAAAATTAAGTTTCAAAAAATACTGGTTAGCAATTAAATTTTAACTAAATTAGCTTAGCAGTTAAAAAACAAAATAAAATATAATGAGCTAGAAATATAGAGGCATTTTTATTTGTAATATTGCAACTTCTTTGTGTAAATATTTTTTATGAAATGTTTTTATATTTTTTTATCTACCGCATTAGAGTAGGCAATAGGTATATATAAATATACACTTAAAATACTCCATACTGAATTGTAATTAAAAATATTTGAGGAGCTCGAACTTCAAAGAAGAGGAATGAATTATTTTTATTTCCTCGCTCTGGTAGCAAGAGAAAAGCGCGGCGTTTAGGTACGCCAATCAATGCACAAAAAATTATGATAGCCTGAATGCGTGTAGCTGAATACAATAAATATGTAAATAGCATTTACCTGCCGTTTCACCCCATAGTCAAATGGAAATAACTACTCGTTGTGTATGACTCATGATGCATTTAAAATACGTTCGTGGGTTCAATTCGAATTGATGAGTGTATATTTTATTTTTAAGTACAACGGAGTGTTTTAACAATAGCAATTTAAATTAATAATATATCTCTACCACAGATCAAATGCTCGGGCGTGTGGAGTTCGTCCATTGCAAATGTTTCATCCATCGTGATATAAAACCTGACAACTTTTTAATGGGCATCGGCCGCCATTGCAACAAATTATACATGATCGACTTCGGCCTCGCTAAGAAATTTAGAGATGTACGTACCAGAGCTCACATCACCTATCGCGAGGATAAGAATCTTACTGGTATGTAAAAAATAATAATATGTGCAAATTATATAGATTTTTGATTCGTTATTGTTTTACCAATATAAATAATAAGACAAGACATTATTTATACCTGATTCTATATGTAGATAAAATTTTGTCCATGCTGTATTATATAATTTTGCCCTATTTTATGCTTATATTTCTTTTTTGTAATAATTTCTAAAAAATAATGCAGTTTAAAATTTATTTAAATAAGATTGATATCTTATTTCAATAACTTTTTATTTTCTTATTAGTTAAGTAAACGATTTAAGTATATACCATAAATTCTTTATTGAATTTCACTAAGGTTAGTGCATGCTAAAAAAAATCTTTAAAATATTAAAAATGTAAAGAATGGTATCTGTTTATGTATAAAATATGCTATGCATGGTGCATGTACATCAAATAAGGTTATTTGAAAAACCAAAATATCTTAAGAGTTGTATATTGGTTACAATGGTTAGGTCTACAAAAAATATAAGTGGACAAAAAATTTACAAGTTTAAATGGACAATTAGCGGTAGTAACATGAAAAATATATAGAAACACTGCTATACTTTTAATTGCACTAAAAAAAATTAAGTATCCTTATATATTAATTCAAAATAACATACAAAGTTGAAACAAAAACTAAAACATATAAACGTTTCTAGGCACTGCCCGTTACGCGTCCATCAACGCTCACCTCGGCATCGAGCAGTCCCGACGTGACGACATGGAGTCACTTGGCTACGTACTTATGTATTTTAATAGGTATGTTTTATATAGCTTGCAGTTGATTGGATTACCACTGAGCTGCATCCCCAAGAGGACCAGTCGTGGCGGAGAGGCACAACGCGTGTCGCGTTTACAGTTACACGCTTGTGCCTCTGCACCCTGACTGGCCTGATTATGTCATTTTGTTTATCTATTATATTATTTTGTATTCAACTTGCAGAGGATCTTTGCCGTGGCAAGGACTGAAAGCAATAACTAAGAAACAAAAATACGAACGTATTAGTGAAAAGAAAATGTCCACGCCTGTCGAAGTTTTATGCAAGGTAAGTATTGTATTACATTTGGTTTTTTTTCTTTACAGTAGAAGAAAAGAAAAAAAATACAAAATAAGAAAAATAAGTTTGAAAATTTATATTTATATAATTGATTGATAATATATATCTTTCTTTCCAGGGATTCCCAGCGGAATTTTCTATGTATTTAAATTACTGCCGCGGTCTCGGTTTCGACGAAGCACCAGACTATATGTATCTTAGACAGGTTAGTTGATTATTAATATGATAATAAAAATTAAAATATGGCGTCTGTTACATATTCTGATGACGTCACGTCATCGCCGCTTCGATAAGATCAAGTTTGGCTTAACGTGGTTAGAAATGGTCTTGATGTATGTAGAAGTAAGTATTTATAGATATTTTTCTTAGCTTCATGTTGTATTCCGCACATAGCGGGATAGACAGGGGGAACCTAGTATTAAGACACTTTTCGAGATATTGCGTGTTAAGTGGTGGAACTCGATGCTGCACTTTAACGAGGATGTGAAATTAATTTATTCCTCTAGTCGAAATCGTACATACAAGTGTTCCGTTTTCAGTCAGACGTCTTGATATTATAGGTAATTAATATATTTGTTGATTTTTGTTAGCGTTTTTGTGCTTGGTTTAGGTTGTAGTCTTTTAAAATTTTAAATCAAGGTGTGGAATTCTTTTAGTTCGTTCGTTTCTGCTGTACGTTATCTTGCAGTTAGTTTGTGTGTAGAGTAACATTATTATTTTTAGCTTCACACTGTCCCCACCCACGTTGATAACCTACTGATGTTGTTAAACACTTTGTTCTCCCCGCTTGATTAAATATTTGAGACATTACATATTGAGTGATTGAACTCAAAGTCGCGCTTACTTTTATAAGCAGAGTGGAGTGAAAAAAAACACATTTGGGATCATGTGATTTGAACCCTCAACCGTCGCGTTTATAGTTACACGCAATCCTACTGCGTCACGATGGCTTCTAAAATAAGATATGTATTGTGTACAATAAGACACTTCTGGGGATAGCAGAGTGGGCTTGGTACTGAACGAGGCACAATTGGTAAGTTAGTGGTGAAGCTGCCGTAGGGCCACACGCGTGGAACTGTAAATGGGACTGTTGTGGACTCCAATTCCACTCAGGAGAATTGAATATTTTATATATTATTTTCCTTGTTCTGGTAACAAGGCAAAGCGCGGCATTGAGTACCGCCACTCACACGTAATGCTTCCAGAATTCGGCGGGGAGTGGGCAACGGGTTCCCAGGTTCCCTCTGCGTACATTGCTACGTGCGCGATATTAAATTAATAGTTGTCGTTTTTGTGGCTGCAGCTGTTCCGCATCCTATTCCGCACGATGAACTACCAGTACGATTACACGTTCGACTGGACCATCCTGCGCCAGCGCAAGCAACAGGCCATGGATGCCATCGTGCAGCGCCGCTCACCCGCCGCGCAGCGCCGCGCGCAGGCGCCCTCCGCGCAGGCGCCCGCCAAACAAGAGGTATGTTGTGATAGGTTCTCTCTGTTTGTGTTATGTGTTATTTGAGGGACAAAGGTGAAATATTTTAATTTTTTCTTTGGGTTACTTTAGTACGGAATGTGTAACAAACCCCAACTGATTTCTTATTAAAATCAAGGATTGTACTTTTACATTGTCATATAAAAAAATATATATAAAAAAGGGAATATAAGTCAGAGTGTGGTGTTGAATTTGCCACTGCCATTTGTAGAATTTGAAGAGAAAGAAGAGAAGGTTCTTCCTTCAGTATTCTTGTTTTATGTGAAAACTGGAAAAATTACTCTAAATGGAAATTTTTCATAACGTAAATTGTAGCTGCTTTTTTTTACTTGTTCCTCATTCTCTATACCTATTTCTACAGTACATTCAATGTAAACATAAGTTATATTATAACCTATAAAATTCTCTTAAATGTATGTCTAATTAAACATAAAAAATAATATTAAGAAAAACTGTAATAAATTATTAGTTTAGTACAAATCGCGATTATTATACAAATTAGGTTACAAACGGATCGGCCTTGACAATTCTAAGATGTTATAATATAATTTCAGCAGGCGCCGCAGTCGTCGCTCAACAAAGAGGTACTCACACATATATCTATTTATTTATTTATGTATTAACATATTAACATGTCGACTTGTTTTATTTATACATAATTATATATTTATTTTTGACGCTAGTGGTTTTTTAGTTGTTTTTTTTTGCTTGCATTTTTCCTTAATAAGGACATCGCTATTACTTTTCAATATTCATTATCACATAGGGTTGTCAACTTATTTCATTAGTCGTCGTTGCCATATAAAATTATTGCTATCTTTTTTAAATTATTATTTGTCGGCATACATTTGATGCGTCTTTTTGTATTTATATTAACGTAACTTAAAATTTAATTGATACAGCTACATGGTTTCCGTATTTCTTATATAATCTAGTATTATTTAACATTTTATTCATACAAGTTGCCACCTTAACTCTATAACATGGCCACTTCTAAACTATCGTAATGAATGCCAATTTTTTTATATAATTATAATAAAAATTAAGATTTTTCGTTACATTTAAATTCTCTTTCTATTTCATTGTATAATAGTTGTAAGTACATACAATATTTATTAAATTGCATATATGATTTTTAAATTAACAATATATTTATATTATTACAAATTGCTATTTATTTAGAATTCTATAAGTAAAAATATTTCCTTAATTACTATATTAGAAGCATGTTTGCGATCATCTCAGATAACTCGTCATCGAATATCATTCATTTTGTATTTGAGATAGTATTTTTTTCATTTGCAACTATTTTTTTATGGTATACTTCTGGGGTAAAATATTTTCTATTTTCTTTTGATTGATCATTATTTAAAAATTGAAATAAGTTTTTTAGAGAGAATTAAAAATATTTCAAAAGTTTTATAAACAACTAGAAAAGATAATGAATAGTTTTTGTTATAAAAGATAAATAGTAATTATTATTGGTATAAAATTTGACTACAGGTAAAATCGGTGAATGCTGTGGTCGATTCCAACAACCTATTGATTAAAAATCATCAATCTGCCAATCAATTAAAGAAGAAACCGCAAATCTCTTAAAAGAAAATACATTTACTAGAGACATTGACCTTTTTTTTAAAGGAAAACGATAATTTTCACTTAAATTTCCTAGTTAATAAATTTAATAAAATTTTATAATAATATTTTTTGAAATATTTGTGACGTCTTGTGAATTAATTTATTTATGTATTTGACGTGTTCGTTATCTATGTTTTAAAGAAAAGTATAGTTTTTAAATTCGTTTCGAAAATACCTGTGATTATGTCCCTATATTTTAGTATTAAATAAATTAAATAATTTTATTAAAGTTATAATTTAAAC
Organism: Heliconius numata; assembly: GCA_016802625.1. NCBI lineage: Eukaryota > Metazoa > Arthropoda > Insecta > Lepidoptera > Nymphalidae > Heliconius > Heliconius numata. The sequence goes on from JAEBDU010000088.1 coordinate 525,172, forward strand.
GTATATATTTAAATTAAAGAGGCGTAAATAATTTTGTATTAGATAGTATATATTTGAATGTTAATTTAATAAATTGTATAAAAATTATTAATAAGGCATTAAAAAGATATGCATGTTTTATTTTTTATGATATTATATAAAATACCTATTTTAAATGATGTTATACGTATGTATATATCACTGATACCTCAGATACACATTAGTTGTATTTTTTTTCAACATTCGCGACTTTCGTGACAAATTTCGTTCAATAGATTATTATTCGTAATATAATTAATATTTAATTTGATTTTCGCTTAGTTTATAGTTCCATTTACCATTTATTTCTTATATACTAAAGTTTATATACACATTGCCCATTACTCTTTTTTTTAATTATTACTTTTGGGTTTCCTTCAGGACAAAATTTATCATTCGTTTGATTTGTTAACCACTAGTAATTTATTACATTTTCATATTGCATCGCTTTATTTTGTTCGTAATACATACATTAATTTGAACTCATATTCATACATGTAAGTATTTGCTATAGTATCTTAATAATAATATGTTTAATTTCTCGTTTTGCAGTGAAAGAGAGTAACCGGCGTTCGACAGTTGCGGGCGGGCTGACGGCGGCCATCTTGAATGACATGACTCGAGTGTCCCTGTGTGCGTGTGCGAGTGTGTGAGTGCCGCTGCCGCCGTGACCTGACGTGTCGCGTGGCGTGGCGTGACGTGACACGTGACGTATGACGTGACGTGACGCCGCCAGTCGAAGCTCCACAGACTTTCTTTCTATTACAGAGGCCTTTTAATTTAACGACAGCGTAGTTAATGGCCGCCGTCGCGTTTGAGTGTGCAACTTGAACTAAATTTTATGTGAAACACAGATTTAAAATTTTAAATATTATATGAATTTATGTATTTTTTCACGTCGTATTTATATTTTGGTAACTCCCAAGGAGAGACGTCGGCTCGACAACGGACTCTTGCTGTTTGTAATGCATACACACTTTAAATACACTACATATTTGGTTTGGAAATTGTAAGTTAAATGTGAAGTAAATGTTTACTAATTAATTATTAGATAATATAGAATATTATTGTAATGTTAACAGTGATTCATCTAGGTAATGTATTTGCTCCGTTGTATTATTATTGTTCTGGTTTATGTTGGATTTTTTATTTGAATTACATGCATGCGTACATACATAATGTTTTCGGTTACATTTATTTTGATATAATTAATTTATTTAGCATTCACCTTACGTTTCGCTGTTAATTGACAAGTATCTATAATATTGTAATATTAGTTAGATTAGTGAAGCATTTTAGTTTGTATACCATTTCATAGATTAGGATTCTTTTTTTATTAATACTTTCATCGTCTAACAGCTTATTATTTTCGACGGTCTAATGCTATTGTTGGCTATATAGTATCTTCTAAAATTATTGATTTACTAAATCATTATAGAATGTCATATTAGATTAATAAGTTAGAACAACAACAACTGAGTCTGTTCTCCTCGGACGCTTCGTTGTATCCATTTTCATAATGTTATGTTTAATATTTAGACGATTTTTTTCCCCTTTTTTTCACGCAAAATCCATACTTTACTAAAATTGTATATAGACTAGGCTAGACGGAGCGTTAGAGGAGATGCTTGGTACATATATATGTATCGTATATTTTAAGTACAGAAAAAAAACATTGTAAATACAGGACGATTTTCATTTTAATTGTTATTTTTTTAAGAACACGTTTTGCGTACGGCTACAAGATGGCGCCGAACGTTAGCAAAAGATAAATTTAATGTGTAAATGAATAGATCTTGATTTTGAGTGTGTGTTTGGAGACAAATTCTGAAAAAACCCTGCTGTTGTTATAATTACTATTACACCGATGATTACGTCGCTGTAATCAGTCGTTGTAAGTCATTAGACTGGAATATTAAATCCGATGTTATTTTTTTTACCTTGTGATAATGTAATGGATCTCAGTATTCCTCTAAAGCGATGCAAGTCGAAGCGGTCGACTACGGTTGGTTTGTCTCCATTTTTAATAAGGTCATAAATGCACGTAACTCCAAATTAATAAATAATTATTAAACGTGGTTTGTGTTTTTTTATACCTTTTTATTTTTTATGATTGGATGAAGTTATGAAAGATATTTAGGTTTAGTTAAAATTGTTTTCTTTTACTAAAATTTATTAATATTTTATTGACACATTGGAGTCGATATAATGAATTAGAGCAGGGGGGCAGGGATCAAAATATGTTTTTTCATCAAAATTCAATACATTTCATAGAAATGCTTCTGCATATACGTTTTAAAGGAAGGAAGATAAAATTCATAAAAGTAGGAAATTTTTAATTATATGAGGTTATCACTTAAAATTATCGTCCGTCCGTCCTTACAGACGTTTCGTACGCGAATATTTCGGTATCACGTCATATGTGTGATACTTCGCGACCACGTCCACGACCGCGGCGGCGAGGCAAAGTGGACAAGCAAGTAGAATATGTTGGACTCTAGGCCACAAGAATTGGAGGTCCTGGAACGCACTCAAATTATGTACTCTGTAACCAGTTATAAAATATATTGTCAGAGGATTATAATATTGTAGATACTTGCACTGACGCCATATGCTGATAGAAATGGTTCGGAGATTTTTCACGAACAGCTTAATTTTAACATTTCGTGTTGAGCGTTGCGTGCGTTTCGTGAGTCATGAAAATATGTCGTTCCCCCCTTTTCGTTCCATTGGAAATCGAACCCACAACCGTTGTGATACACTGTCAGAATTTTTATTGGTAAAAAGGGAAAATAAACAAAACTATTACATTTTTATACTTTATTTAACATCTTGTCATATAACTTATAGCAATTAACAATGTTTCACATACGTACGTCCATTAGCTCCAAAAAGCTACAAAGTACAAATAAATGACCAACGAAGCCAACACTAATAGTAACACATGCAAAACATCCACTTTATATTAAAGTTTTAAAAGTAAATTTTTATGAAGATGCTTTAACAGGCGAGCGTATGCACTACAAGTTACAACTAGGTACTGTTACGATATATCGCTCATTACGTAAATAAATAATAATCAAATTCATATTTAATTATTATTTAACAAGTGTCAAATATGGTGGGTAGGTATCAATTATTAGAAAAACAATACATATATAAAAATCTGTTTGTTTAGATGTATGTAGATATATTGTACATATTAAGTATCTATACGTATAATTATAGTCAAATGTTATATTTTTCATAATATACTTTTTAAGATTTCATTTTATTTCTAAATAAAGCAAATGGAGCGCTACATCCAGACATAAAATTATTTAATCATTTTGAAACAAATTTTAAAAAATGATATATAGATATTCTACACATTTTACTTTATATTTTGTTATTAAATGATAAATGTACATGTGTGAACTACGTAAATTTGATTAGACGTTTGAGTGCAATGTGCTTTTTCAAATATTACTTTTAATTTTCAACTTTAACAAATAGTTTAACCGCTTTAAAAATGTAGAGCATATATCTACTTCTAGATAACATTATTTTGCACATCCCTAAGTTTTGCATTTGCTATTATTAAAGTTTCATAATTTTTATATTCTACATACGTTCATTTGCGTGGCTTCATTTTGTACTAATATTAAATTGTAGAGCATAAATGTCTGGACTAAATACATCTAAATGACTAATTATGATAACAGCGTTACAATATGTGGGTATTAATATATGGTCCGCTAATATATACAAACACGTGGAGTAAGCTAAGGAATCGATTTAAAATATAAAATTACATAATAACTTGTATTAAATGTCACATTACAACATGATAAAATGAACAGTTGTGCAAACACTCGGGCGATCTAGACATTCACTAATTATCTACGTTAGAGTATTTAAATTTAAATTGACATTCATAATTGATGCACAAATGCACGTGTCCTCTAACATTCTAACCGCAAGTACCTACAGTAACAACACAAGTATACAAAAATATGTTTTTAATATCTACAGGGTAACTTTGATCACAGAGATAGATAGATTTTAAGATAAGGATCGATAGTTTAGAAGATTTTTTTTTATTTTAATCAACAACAGACAAACATATATTATAGTTAATTTAATTTTATTTTTTTAATAGTTTCATAAACAGTAAGTTATAAGTATAAACAATAATTTCAAATGTTTTCTAAATTTACGTCAAATTTATGTCATTTTGTTTTTTTTGTTAATTTGCGCTTTAATCTCTTAGGCCACCGTTTGCGTAAGCCTTAATATTAAAAATATAATTTTCATAAATTATTTTATTTCGACAATATTTTTCTAATAAATAAGAAATGTACATAGCACAGAATGGCAAACGTAAAGCTATATATTATTGTCACTACTATAATACTCATTTACTATACACATTAAATAAAAAAAAAATTATAAACACAACAATACAAATTACGTATTTTGTGTCTTTACTTTTTAAAAGCATTAATATTTTACGATATATTTTCTGTTTTCAAAAAAAAAAATTTAAAAAGTTAAATTTATTGCAAGCTAATCAATTTTGTTGGATAAATTGATCAGCTCAATGATTTGGTCTATAAATATGGGACTATAGGTAAAGCTGTAATGGAAGATTTATAGGATTTTGAAATATTTATTAATATTGTCTAGAATATGTACATTACGCTTACAATAAACTTAAACAATATAAAAACAATTATGCTTCAAATATTTAAATAATAAAACACTTACATTGTTTATTTTTATAAATAACATAAAATTCTTCTATAGTTTAACGTCATTTGGATTTCTAAAGGAGATCAGAACGATATTATATTATTTTATAACAACTTTAACTTTAATGAAACGAGGAAGGTTTTTAAGTATAGGTAGATTACAAAATAAATGAAATATCAAGGAAGCTAATATTTGAGGTAGAGTATTAAAATTAAGTAACTAAGTATAGCATTAAACATTTTGTAGTCGAATGTCCAATAAAATTTTTAGTTACGGTATACTAAATAACTTTTACAAATTGCAAATAGTGAAATTGTAATAATATTAATATTCTACGTGCTGACTTCTTCTTCTTCCTCCTAGCATTAATCCCGGCGTATGTTGCCAGGGTCTGCCACTGTATAATTCTACGTGCTGACTATGGCTTATATAAAAAAATGCGGTAAAAATATTTAATTCGTCATAACGTCGTTGTGTTGTGTTGTCTCTTTTTTACTTATATCTATATTATAGCCATGCTGCGATTTAATCAAACAATCGAAATATTATCTAAATAATATAAGGAGATATTTTTTGTTTTCACGTTTCGGTAATGTTCTTTAATAGTTTATGCAATTTTAAATTAAAATTTTATTTATTAATTTGTCCTCATTTTTTTCTAATAAGCATGACAAATTGGTTTAGAAATCGTACTTAGAATAGTCAATTAACATTTTATTAACAAAACAACGTTTGAACTTCAAGTTAATTTAAATTTATTTGAATATGGTTATAATTATCTACTACTCATTGTAAGTAAACAGGTCCTTTATGTTAAAGTAGTAAATACCCTTATTTATAAAAATAAAATATATTGTTTTTTTTTTTTAAATAAGAATAAGCGTAACGATAGAACAATATTTATCATTAGAAGAGCCTAGCTTCGAAATATTTTTTAACACTGACTAGCATATTATATTGTTTCCCTTTAAACAACTCTAGAACAAGACAAATATTTATACAATATATTTAATGTCAAACAAGCACATTTCATGAAGAATACATAATGCTATGGTGAAGAAAACTCAGTTTTTAATACTAATTTTGAATAGGTAGTTCAGAATAATAAAATATAGGTATACCTACTATTAAATAACTCAATGAATTAAATGAATATTTAAAATAAATACCAATGTATATTATGTAGGTACCTAATAATGAAACAAATATTTATTATTTTAAGAATTTCCTTCTTAATTTTTCTGATGTTATACAATTTAACGTATCTATAAACTCCGACCAAATCCTCTTTTTTTAATTTTTTGATATCTAGCAGCTTACATTACAGTATTAATTAATAGATATTAAAGATTAAAAATGGTCACCAGTTTAACCAAAAGTAACAAAACAAACAGCCAACAATGAGATCAGGATAATATGAGTTTGTGCGTGAAATATATTTACAACAAAATAATGATTCGAAATTAAATTACAAAACAATGCTATTTACAACAATAAATTAAAATTACAATTGTTATTAATAAACAAATTAATATCTACCTCTTAAAATACAGATAAAAACTACAATCGATGTTTCATTTAATCATAAGATTCTGGCGCATTCTGTTGTAAACTTAATAAATCGTGTAATAAATAGATAAATAAATAAATTTTAATTATAAATAATTGTTAATATTCGATATTTTATAATTTATATTTTATCTATGGCTACATTTTACACCGATACGTTCGGAGTCTTAGACTAAGTTCACACGGCATTTTTGGTTTTAATAAATTTAAGCTTTTTTTCCAAAAATATTTTTAAAAGCACAATCAAATTTTGGATTTCAGAGCAAAAAAATGAATTAAATATATTTCACCGCATGAACGAGGCCTTACAAACACGAAAATTAGAGTAGTGAGTAAAGACAGCATTAGAATAGCGATACTTATGAAAAATTAAATATATTTTTAAGAACGTATCTATCTAATGATGTATGTCATTGCTATCAGCTTCACGCTGTATTCCGCACACATCAAGGTAGGCAGAGGGAACCTAGTGTTAAGACATCACTTTCTTTCTTGTGTTTCTCCACTTTCTTCCGAATTCTGGACGCCGCGCTTTGCTTCGACACCAGAGCGAAGAATTTGCATTGAAATAAATATTACATTTCTTCGAGTGGAAATCGAACCCACAACCTGTCTCTCTACGCCACGAACGGTCTGCGCCATGAATAAATTCGTGAATTCGTCACAAACATAACGAATAGTATTTTATTTTCACTCTTTTATTAATAGATAATTTGGTGTTCACTTTCCATATCCATTTCACCTCTCCTAAGTTTGTCTATATTTTATAATTTATATTGTTCTTCCTCATAATATTATTCCCTTATTTTTCAGTATTACTTTATGAAATTTAGCTAATATAACAAAGTTTAATTGTATTAATATGTGGTTTAACTTTGTTATATATTATTTATAGTTTTGTTAGTACTTATCTAATTTATCTTCTTTTATGGACCATCTTCTTTTCCTTCTTAAAGAACCTTCATGTGTTCTATACATAATAGGTACAACGCACAACGTAAAACGTCTAAATCAAGAACAGAAGTTACCTTTTTTAATATTTATTATTTCATAAGTACCGCTATCTTTACCTTAGGATTTAGGTATAAGTAAAGTGTAAAACATTACATACATTCACCGAGTAACGAGTTCAAAAATCTATTCTAGTGACTTTCAACAGTTGTAAATACTTAACGGGTGAGTTAGAACTCTATTAATTTTGAATTATAGAAACTTTGCTTCTTAGTTTTATTCATATACGAATAATTTTGATACATTTTTCCTAATTGAAAAACAAAACAGCATAATACTAACACTAAATTACATTTTAAAAAATATCAAATTCCAATGTGATTTAGAAATAACAAAATAAAAAATGCACTCTACGCTTAGGCTGTATGATTAAATCTTTTGACACAAGCATCAAAAACCAAAAAAAAAACCCATAATATATTTTTTTTGGTTTTTATTACCTACTTGATAAAATGTAAAAAAAGGTAATGCTAGAATAATATCTAGAACTTCGAAGCAAAGTCTCTATACAAAATCAATTTAATAGATAGATTCACAATCGGGAGGATGGAAATTACCAAATATATTCAATTCGTAGAGACTTGCAAGTGTTATGAAGAGCAAATACCAAACCATTAATACTGCGCCATATTTACGATCTAACTTCCAGCCGTTGGCGTGTGTTGCCACCACGAGGAAAATGACCGTGGAGAATAATGATAATGTTGAGTAGATTAGACCTGGAAAACAAGATATTTGTTTCAACTTCTATATTATTCTTCTTCTATATTCTTCGTAGATTCTCGATCAATCGAGCCTTAATTATACTGATTCAGAATGTCCAATAATAACTCGGATTACCAACGGAGTGTTAGCGTAAGCAAAGTGTTAAAATATTCTGTTCCCTAAATATTGCATGTCAAACTCACAGCCTCGGTTTCAATCCGTAAACGTGACGGCACTGGGTTCGATCTTTACTAGGAGAACATATTAATTTTATTTCCATGTTTTGATAGCAAGAATAAAATTTATAGGCCATTGAATCTTAACTTACCAAAACAATTATATCATACCTTTGCTTATAACATTAACGTGGCTGCCGGGGTGGATGATAGCGGTCTGTATGAACCACGGCAGGCCGAGGCACACCAGGATGTCGAACACGTTGGATCCCACTGCGTTTGATACTGCCATGTCACCATATCTATAATTATATACTTATTTACAATTGATAAATAAAATAAAGGATTTTTCCATTTGTAGATTAAACTTGGTTCAAATATTATTTTATATTCAAAATATTCTTTATTCAAATAGACTGTTATAACCACTTTTGAATCGTCGAATGAACATATAAACAAAAAGCTACCACCGGTTCGGAAGGCAGTTCTGCTGCGAAGAGCCGGCAAGAAACTCAACAGTTGCTCTTTTCAAAATCAATGGTACAATTTATTACATATAAATATTTATTGCACGTTTACAAAATTACCCTTCTTTGATGACAGCGAGTGAAGACAGTGCATCTGGTACTGACACGCCCGCAGCTACGAAAGTTAAACCCATCACGGTGTCCGGAATACCGAGGGTGTAGCCTGGGAAATATACCATAAGTATTGTTAGAGTTAGTAATTATAGACATAAGTAGGAAAATACTTTTACTTACTTTTTTCCTGCATAGCAATCTTTTATTTTAGGAGAATATAAATATGAAAAATAATATTAACATGAAAGTTAAATATAAATAAATACATATTTGACGGCTCTCGTTTCTTCTGTAATAGCTTGCGAAGAGTTGCGTGACGTTATTTTATACACATGTTATAATCATTTTAAGTTATATTACAATAACATAAAAACAAAAAAATAAATAAAAATAAGATAAAAACAAAAAAAGAACTTACCAATAATAGTAATCATCCAGACCATAAAATACGAGTAGAACGAGATCCACAACATGGATATGATGAAGGTGACGGGATACCACCGTCCTCGACAGTCGGGCATGGTGTGGCGACACGACCAGTGGATGGGGAAGGCCACGTACCAGCAGACTAACTGCAGTTGATCTAGAAATTTCCACCATTTTATGTTTTGTTTTTGAATTTTTTGGATAGGTGGACAGTTTTGTTAATTATTAGAGGAGTCTTTCGATTCGATCTAATTCGATTCCTACTCAGGGTAATAAATTATTATTTATTAATATTTTAATTTTTCACTGTGGCACCAAGGCAAAACGCGGAGTTGAGCTTCGCCACTCAACACGCAATCCATCGAAAATTCGGGTGAATGTGGGGGTACGGGGTCTCTACGCTAGATGCTATTTGCCGCTATATGCGGATTCAGCATGAAGCTAAAAATGAAATAATACTATCCATATAATACTTACTAGCACCAATCGGCTTGACTAAAGGATCCACAGCTGTTTCTGGGTTATAATCCTTTGCTTTGTAATAAGCGGGTTGCGCTGGAGCCTGGAAAAAAGTCCTCTTTATATGAATTAAAGTTAATTTTTGTAAAAACATATTTGTAAGTTTCTGAGAGACTTTAAAGATATTATGAGCTTTAAAGCGATTGTGGCGCAGAGACAAAAGCTTGCGACTGTAAACGCAACGCATTGTGATTCTCACTCGAGGAAATGAAACATTTTATATTTTCATTTATTAGTTCTGGCAACGAGACAAAACGCGTCGTTGAGTTCCGTCACTCGGCACGCAATTTTTCCAGAATTTAGCGGAAAAGGGGGAACGGAGTGTATTAACACTATATTCCCTCTGCATACCCAGTTGCGAGAGAGATACACCGTGATACTAAAAAAATGCTCAAAACCTCTGAACAGTAGGTACACCTATTTATAACGTTCCTTTTTAGTTGGAAAATTCATATCTATGTAAGTCTCTTTTCCACTGACCTGCTGTACTGCTTGCGGTTGTTCTTGATCTTGTTGCGGCTGGTTGGGCGACTGCGCTTGTGTCTGCTGTTGCGCCATCGAGTCTCCCCACGACTGTGTGGGGGGCTGGGCTCGGGTGGGAGGTTGTTGCTAGAAATATTTAGAAAAAATATTAGTTACAGTTATTTAACCCTTATAGTATACTTTGTTACTCGTCTGTCTACGGTATATCTATTTGTGATATTTCCCGTAGACCTACAATTATGAAATTTGGCGAGAAGTGAGAAATTGCAGTACAAATAGAGGAAAAAAATTTAGGAGTAATTACCATTATTTATCAATAATTACATAAAGTTATGGCCAAAAATCCTTTAAATCTTTTTTTACTTTTATCTACAGTCTAATCTAGAAAAAATTGTCAATATATATAACAACAATTTTTTCTTAAAAAGTAAATAATAAACTTTATAAAACATACCAAAGAAGTTTCATCCCAAGAACTGTTTGGATCCCAGGCCTGGTTGGGATCCCACACCGGAGCGGGTTCCGCGTTGTACCCCACATTGTCGTACGCACCATCCGGATTGTACGCTAAAAATAATTATTTAATTATGAAATTTGATAAAAACAAATCATATAGTAATATTTCCTTTGAAAATTTCATACAATAAAAAATCTTAACTTTTAAAATATTGGTGAATTTCATAATATGTTAGGTTACAGTTATGTAGAAAATATATAAGTTTTCTGTCATCCGGGCTGGAATAATCGCCAGAGATAAAAAATATTTAAAATTTGAAATTAAAAATAAAAAAACTAAAAGTAAATACTCTTTTAATTAGGTTAATATTACAATACAATTTTAATAAATGTAAATAATAATATATATATAATTGTTTTCAATATATACCTGCAGGTTGTTTAGTCCCGCCTTCATTTTGTCCATCCATCTCCGTATACTGTCCTTCAGCAGCAGGTGCGTTTGGAGCTGGTTGTCCTCCTGCACTCCTGTGAAGTGTAAGTAATGTTAATATTTACAAAAAAAATTGAAACACCACACAAAATGAAGCCACCGCCCGTTGGACAGAATTTTACTAAATCCTTTAAAAAGACGAATGATAAATAACACTTTATTTAAATTTTATCTCATATACTTGAACTGGAAAAAGATACACAAATAAAAAAAAAACGAAGCTATGAGTCTAGCTACATCTAGCTATTCTCCACTTTCTACCAAAATGAGAGTTTAATGAATCGTAAAATTTAGTATCCCACTTCGTCCACACTGAAAAAGAACATTTAAGCATTATCTTTTAAGAATATAAAAAGCATCTTATTATTGTATGAATTATGTACTAAAAATGACTTACTTATAAGTGACAAGCGCCGCCTGTTCCTCTCTAGACGGCAACTTAAACGGCAGAGGTAGAGTCAGAGCCCACTTCTCCAGGGCTGTGTTGAAGCGCAACGCGACACAGTACACACCGTACATGATCAACATGAAGAGGGCTTCCGGCCTGAAAGATTATCAATTTTAAAGTTATATTGGTAAATGAAGGCCGTCGAGACACAGGAGCCCAAACGCGCGACTTTAAACGCAACGGTTGTGGGTTCCATTCCCTCTAGGGGAATTAAATATTTAATATTTTCATTTCCTTTCTTTGGTAACGAGGTAAAGAGCGGCGTTAAGTTCCGCCACTCCACACGCAGTGCCTCATTAAAATAAAGAACGAAAGTCTTAACGAGAATGCACTAGGATCCCAGGTTCTCTGCCTACATTATTTTATTATTCATATTTAATTTTACAAACAGCAGGTATATATCATTTTGTGCATATTTAGATTTTTTCAACTATAATATAATGAATAATTTCAGAAAAACCACATCTCTAAAATTTCAAATCTATCAATTCCTTTAACGAAGCCTTAAAAAAACTAAGTATTAATTATTCCGCTTACCAAGAAACATAACCATTGGCTATCGTACACAACATAACCAATATGGAGACGGCGTAGAAGAAGCAGTCGCGGCACAGCGGCCACCAGTTCAGGTGGGAGACGGTGCCGGCGCACAGCGCACACACGGAGATTACGAACATGATGTTGAACACCGCGGACCCGATCACTCCAGACACACCTGGGGCAAGAGATTAGGAAGGTTTATAAATTAAATATAATACAATTAATTTAGGTTGTAGTGGCTCAGTGGCACAGGCGTGTAAGTATAAACGCAAGGGCTGTGAATTAGATTTCAGCGGTAAATTAATTGGTTAATATTTTCAGTGTGGCGTTAAATTCCACCACTCAACACGTAATGCCCTCGAGAATTCCTCGAGAATTCGGTGGAAAGTGGAGAAAGAAGTGTTCCATCTGATTGGAACGCTAAGCTTTTATTTTTACCCAACTGTAAAAAGTGTATTTATCAAAACAGCCCGAATAGATTACAATTGTAATAATAAAACAACACAATTAAATTCAAAATATTAAACTGTTATTTTTTTTTGTTTTACAAACCAAATTTTTTAGTATATAAAGATAATGCATAGAAATAAAACAAATATCTCTTACCAATATCATCCTGCGCACAGAACACGCCGATGACGACGGTAGCGAGTTCGGGTGCGGAACTGCCCGCCGCCATGAACGTAGCACCAGCCACGTCGGGCGCCAGCTGCAATTCTAATAATAAGAAAGCTTTGATAAGAAGAGTCCATTTATCACCTACTTTAATAAAAAAATCTTTAAATTCTATCTTTCATTTCTTAAATGCTTGCAGATATTAACAGTCAATATGTAAATTGGTAAGGTATGGTTCTTTAAATCTGGCGTTCCGAGCGTGCCAGTTGAGCACATATCACTTCGCCAATGTCACGTTGTATGGAGAAGACAATATGTAAATTAATGTGTTCAAAAGCAACAATTGCTGATTTGATTTCACTTTATTTTGAATAATATGCTAAAAAATTGTCTATAGATTGCCTCAGTCATTCAGTCAGTACCAGTCATCAATGTCTCTACTAAGTATTGACCTTCACAGATCCTGTCAAGACTAGAAACGAAGTATTCATCGCACACTATAGCCAGTCCTATGAAAGTGAACACGGCGACCAGAACGTGAAGTAGGAGGCCGCCGTGCCGACGCGCCGTCTGTCCCATCAGTGGGCGTGGGAACTGGGAACAAAATTAAATATAATCACGTGATAAAGCTGCGGTGTCCGGGATTATTATTAAAATCTACAAATTGATAGAATTCTGTTTTTTTTACTGTTAAAGCATAAAAATCCAGTTAGAAAAGAAAAGTACTTTTTTGATAATAGTTTAAATAAAAGATTATATTAAAACTATAATAATATATTAAAACTATTATATTTAAAACATAATAGTTTTAATGTAGCGAGATTAGACGAGGTTTTCAAGATTTGTAATTGAACCTTCGATTGAGAATCAAATGTATAGCTAAAATATTCTCTTTGTAACTAGGTATAAAAAAAATAATGATATTTTAACCAAGCTAAGAAAATTTATATTAATAACATTCTCAAAAAAACCTGACAAGAAAGATGAAATAGAATTATAGAATAAGTAAAATCATAAAAGTTACCTAAGTAAAGTGTTCTTATAAATAAATATTTAATATGAAATCCGGCTAAAAGGAGAAATTCATAAATATTAAAAATGCATTATAAATTTTACTCAGCGTGAGGTCAGTTAAGTCGGCAGCCAAAATCCCTTCAAAGAGAATACCTCCTTCAATTTGAATATTATATGACACCATAGCAGCTGAAAAACGACTAACTCCACATCTGTGGGGTACGAGTTCGAAGAAATACTGGTAATTATACACAAACTAGAAATTATATGAAAAATCATGTCAAACAAAAAATATATATAAATTATTATTTTTTTGTTTTCCCGGTCTCTTCAAGCAAATTTTATTATTATATGCAATTAATCCGGTTAATAGGTACCTATAGAGCTAGACAACATGTAAATAGCAAAATTAATTCTCATAATGTCCATAAGATTGTTTATTATTTCCTTACTTTATGTAATACCTAAGTATTATATTATGAAAAAGTCTATTAAAATTATTTTTACCTTAAAAATAAAAACATTTTATTACATTTTTTTATAATTTAAAGTTTCCTTAATATATGATTATGAAATAGTTTCTATTAGGCAAGGTCAGGGAGTGTACCTGTTCAATGGCCGGAGGCGTACAATTGCGCAGAGGATGGACGGTCGGTATAGCGTCAATTTCTTCTTCTCTCTTTTCTTCTTCTCGAACTTCTTCTATTGCCTTATCCTGGGGTAAAACATAAAATAACCATTTTTAGAATAGTGTTATTATATACAAGTACTTATTTTATCCATCTCTATAGACACAACGTGAATGGAAAAAAAACGTTATTTTTTAATGGAATCCGAGTGTCTTAACACTTGTTCTCATGTTCTCTCTGCTTATTAAATAATACGGTCTACTTATAAAATAACATATTGTTCATACTTCTTCGTAACCAGCGTCTTTTTGCTTCTTCTTTTCTCCTTCATCAGGTTCATCCTCAAGACCTTTCATAGCTTTCTTGCCGTGAATTTTTTCCACGTTACTGGTTACGCCGGGTGTTACTTCGGATGCTGATACAGAATATATAAAAACAATTAAGAACAGGAAATTTCATGGAATAATTCTTAAATGTAAGTATATTATGTACATAGGTCCATTTGCTTAAATACAAAAATATGCCTAATAATTTTTAGTTTTTATTTTTATTAAATTCTCTTCTCAAAGTAATATTTAAAAAAAGTCTATCAACTTTACTTTTTTATTTTTAACTTAAATTTAATAATTTTAATTAACATGGATGTAAATAAACAAATTAAAAAATAACCACATAAACTAAATTAATACATCCAGTAACTCACACTTTATAGATAAATCAAATCATTAAACAAACAGGTTAACAGATTTAACAGTTACAAACAAAGGAACGGACATACATTCATACAAACATATGCGCCAAAACTCTCATACACTTCTTTTGGGATTCGTCGCAGTCGGTTAGAACACACAATATATAACATAATTACAAACCTTTAGGAGGTTCAACATGAGTAGTTTTCATCTCAGGTAGAGTTGAGACATCCACTTTGTCATCCGCGGGCTCCGACGCGTTGCTCAACACCGCCTGGAACACTGAGTACGCGATGAAGAACACCGACACCGTGAGCCACCGGTGTCGGCGAGGTCTCCGCATTCTCTGTAACAAGGATAGTTTCCATTATACGCGGTATCTTGCATAATAATTAATTTCCATGAGCGGGAATCGAACCCATAACCACCGCTTTTAATATTATATATTGCGCCACTGCGCCTCGACAGCCTTAATCATCAAGTATGGTTGTGCATTTATCTTACTTTATTTAATGTATTTCTTTTAATACATACAAAAGATAGTATAAAGATGTAGCGTTCTTATAAACATACCATAAATATATATATTTATTCTTAATTGTCCCGCAAGATATAAATAGGTATACGATTAGCACAAATATAAACTAAAAATGTCAGTATAACTACTTATAGAATTTAGTTTGTTTGGCGGACTTTGAGAGCCATCATATATAGAGGAAGAGGACTTTAAATATTTAGATAGTAAAATTACAGTCTGAAGTTCGCTCGCTCTCCTTTAAGTGCATGTACTCTTTGTCCTAAAAGCTTGTAACAGGATTTTATAAAGTACAAGCGACCTGACATGGTCTTTCATGATTAAATGTTATAGGTGAGTATTAAGTTTTAAATTTTTATAAATATTTTTTTTAGCTTCGAAGTCTTTAAGAGCAGAGAATTTCAGCATTTATTGTAAACGCCGCAGCCATGGGTTCAATTCCCACTCGTAGGTGATAATTACTGACTCAAAATCTGATCATTAATTGAATCTGATCAATAATAATAAAACAGCCCATATTATTTATTAATAATTAAATATCCCATGCAATAAATGAAATAAATTAACAATTCCCGAAACAATACCCGCGTAGAGCTAAATCAATTACGAATACAACGCAGCGCTCCGTACAAGCGGTTAATTAATACATTAAATCAGCTGAAACAGTATAATTAACGAGGCTAATGGGCAAATGTGTGTTTGGTTCATTAGACATTTACTCCTAAAATAAGCATGTCACTGAATGAACACTTTAATACATTTAAATGATTTTTTTTTCTATGTCTTTATTTTTAAACAACTAAATCAGCTTTACGCTGTATCCCACTCACAGCAGGGTAGGCAGAGGGAACCTAGTTTTTAGATACTCCGTTCCCTACTTTCTATGGAATTCTGGATTGTGTTTTGCACTGCGTGTTGACTAGCGGAACTCAACGCCGCCCTTTGCCTCAACACCAGAGAGAAGAGTGGAGATCGAACTCACAACCAATCGCGTTTACAGTCAGTCAGTTTTGTAGAGATTGAAAGAAAAGTTGTTGTGATATATTAATTGATTTGTCACTATTTATTTTTATACTTGTAACATAAACAAAATTTTACTCACTTGTAACATTTTCACTTGTAAATTTAACTACCTTTAATTGAAAATATCAATTAAAAGCGAAAAGACTTCTCTCAAAAAAATACTGGAGTATACAACCAGTCTGCCTTATACATTGTTTTTTGATAGACAATTAATTAATTTAGCTTATTTAATAATAAAATTTATTGTACAAGCTTAAATATATATAATAACGATATGAGAATTAACACTAAGTAACAATTTCCTATTATCAAAGAAAGGTGTCTTCGATATCACAAATGTCAACCGATGAAGGAAGATTGAAGTATCCAACATTTTTATTGGCAGTAAAACCTCTATGGATATTCGAGTAGTAACTTTGTTTTACGATATCCATAAAATTATCCTCATAAGTACCAATACTCGTATATTGGATGAGAAATTGCGGTTTTTACGGTTCAATATAATTTAAATTTCAAAATGATATTCTTTTGTTTTTTATTAAATTGAAATACTTACACTTTCAAAATTTAACTTACGAGTTCTTTGCGACGCTTCTCTCTTATCGCCTTATTTTCGAGATATTGCAAATTGAGTGGCGAAGCTCAACGCCGCGTTTGTCTTAAAAAATAAATAAGTCTAATACTTCTTTACATTTAAATTAATCACATAAAGTAAACCTTGTAAAATCAATATTGAATGCTAAAACTTCCACAGATTTCCTTTCAATATATTTCGTTTGAACGGGCCCTTTATTGACCTCGGGGGACGGTTCAGGCCTTTTACTTGGGTGGATTGAAACTGGAAATACTTTCATATAAACATGCTAAATTTAGCTTTTAAGTATGTATATTATAAAATCTGATCTTGGCGTAGTGGTGGAGTACCATACTTAATAATATCATGGTTGTAGATTTTTATATTCAAATTCAAATATTATTATATTCATTGTTGGTTGGGCAGAGGGAACCTAATGTTAAGTTCCGTTCCCACTTTCCGCCGCAGAACTAAACGCTGTGTTTTAATTAGAAACAAGTGCAAGGAAAATGAAAACATTCCCTCGAGTATAATCGAACTCACACCCCTCGCATTGCGCTACCACGGCAGGAAATAAATAGTTATGCATAAATCGGTCGAAATAAGATCATCATTGGTAGTTAGTTGTTATTAAGCCACCAATTATCTGTTAGTTCCGAGGTCGACCCCTCGCCTCAATATTAGATATAAGGTACACCCCTGATTTGTGGAAGTTACCATATTCTACGTTTTAACTATTCAAAACTATGGAGATATTGCCTTATATTAGTATAGCAAATAAATTATATTCAAAGTTTACATACTAATGTTACATGTAAATATGTTAAGATCATTAATTACAGACCGTCTTGGTGTAGGTGCACACGCGTGTGACTGTAACGCAACGGTTGTGAGTTCGATTCCTCACTAGAGGGAATTAATTATTATTCATTAATATTTTCATTTTTTCGCTTTCAAAGCAAAATGCACGCCGTTGAGTTCCATGGCGCAACACGCAATGCCTCAAAAATTCGACGGAAAGTGGGGAACGAGTA
Organism: Heliconius numata; assembly: GCA_016802625.1. Lineage (NCBI taxonomy): Eukaryota > Metazoa > Arthropoda > Insecta > Lepidoptera > Nymphalidae > Heliconius > Heliconius numata. Next base: position 543,447 of record JAEBDU010000088.1, read on the forward strand.
CGGGTCTTAACACTAGGGTTGTGAGTTTGATCCTTCCTCGAGGGAATTCCCATTACCTCGCCCTGGAAAGAAAAACGGCGTTAAGTTCCGCCTATCAACTTATATTTCGTTCTCTATCCGCTATGTGGAAAACTATAATAAAACTAAATAACTGTTATAAATATTTAGTTATATAAAATATAATATTTATAAAAACTTAACACCACAACATACAGACATCGATTAAATTACACGATTAGCATTTTTGTTGACAATTTATATTTTTTTATGCAGCCATTACAAAGATATCAGAACATGATTGTTCCATTAATGATATGCTTAGTGCAATATAGGTTGAAACTGGTGACTGGTGGGTGGTGTAAATACCACCACCGTGATGGTGGTATTTAAACCTAAATAAACCATATAAAACTAGGGAAAATAAAATAATAGAAGATAGATTCTTTATAAGCTTTTTGACTCGCCTATACAGTGAAAACGTGGAGGTTGTGGGTACGATTCCCATTACGATACGAATTATTTTCACTTCTTTGCTGCAGTGAAAAGACAAATTCGTTCCCTTTGCCTATCCTGCTATTAGCGGATAGGAAAGGGCACGAATTATAAAATTTAGGTACTATAGTATTTATTATATCTTTACCACATTTTCGAGACACTTCGGGTAGAATGGCCCAACTGAGCGTTGCGCTCTCAACCAGAACGGGTAAAAATAAAATATTTTTTCCTCCGAGTGGACAACGAATCCACAACAGTTGCATTGTGAGACCTTATTACATTGCGCCAGTACGGCCTCATGCTTAAGAAAATGAAAATATAAATAAAAATAGCTGATGTTGGAGAGTGAGCTGACAAAGGCGACAGCCATGAATAATCTAAGGCTGGCCATTGTCGCGGGGTCAAGTTTTCAGTCAAACGGGGCATTTGCCAGGCTTCGCGAAAGGTCTCTCCCGTTTTTCCAAATGAGATTTCTCTCTATATTAGATTATTTAATACATTTAAATGTACTTGAAGAGATTGGCGGGAAGCGGATGGGTCCGAAAAGCTGAAGATCGAGTGTGGTGGCGAGAATTGGGGAAGGCCTATGTCCAACAGTGGACAAAAGATGGCTGTTGATGATGATGATGATGAAATGTACTTGATATGTTACAACTATAAATAAGTAAAATGCTTTTAGTTTATGATAAAATTTTACATATACAGGGTGGAAGTGTCAGCGACACTTTAAATGAAACTACAGTTTCAACTACTCTATAAAAGCCTAATATAATTCGGAAAAAAAATAATTCTCAAAAATGAAAAAGTTATTTTTTCAAACAAAATAAATAATAAAATTATCGTTTTAAAATAAAACACCATTTGTAAAGTATAACATAGGCACGCATACACTTACCTGTCAAAGCGGCAACGTCGCATACGTATGTGTGCGTGACACGAAATACAGGTATGGATAAAAATCGTGAAATGAAAAAAAATCCTACGTCGAAACCGTTGAGGTACCTTGATTATTTTTTTTAATTCTGGGTTTGAAATATTTTACCCTATATGCAGTTTCAGTAAAAGAAGCGCTGCCTCTTCCACCCTGTATATACAGATGCACACCTTTTCCTGCGTAGCGGAGGTCACTTATTGACAGAACACTCCGTTCTCTACTTTCCGTTCGAATTTGAAACATTGTGTCAATACGCAATAGTGGCGGAGAGATGTTAACAACAATAATGCGAAGTAGAATTTTGACGTAGACCATCTAGGAGAACCTATGGCTTACTTTGTTAGAGCGCTTGGACGGTTCGCAAGATGCGCAGATTCGAGTCCCACTACGTTAAAATTCTCAACGTTTCTAAAATATATTTTCCTTTTCTTGGTATTTTACGATATTTTCTTTGCTAATGTGTGATGTGAGTAACTATGAAAAATATTAAAATAAAAAACAGTATATTAATCTTTAGATTCTATATACCTTTTTACCCTATAATTTACATAAGATATGAATAAAATCAATGTTAATGATAAATCAATAATCCTTTAAGTATTCACAAAATTATTTTATTCGCTAATAAATGTAATGATAACATTATCGTTTATCGTAGGCGAGGACCGGCTTATCAGAAATAGCTAATAGTATGCGGTCGAATTACGCATATGCAGACATTAATATAGCAAATATCAATATCGTTTTATATCACCGGGCTCGAGGTAAAAAGTCGTAACTTAGAAATGGATATTTTCTTTAGAATTAACTATAATTAGTATATTTTTTTTCAGCTTCACACTTTATTCTTCATGTAGCAGGGTAGGCAGAGGAATCCTAGTGTTAAGACACTCTGCTTTCTGCCGAATTATTGAGGCATTGTGTGTCGAGTAGTGGATCTCAACGCCGCATTTTGCCTCGCTATCAGAGTTAGGATATGAAAATATGAAATATTTCATTTCCACAAGTGGATATCGAATCTACAACCTGCTGCGTTTACAGCTACACACTGGTGCCTTATTATTAATTATTTCCATTTAACTACAGGAGCGAAATCGCCGGTAATATTGTAAAAAGTAATATTGAAAAATTGAAATTATAAAAGGGTAAATCCAAGATTTCCTCATCAACAAATCAAATTACTCAAAGAATATGTATGGTAACGCGATCAAAGATCCGATATTTTATCAAACGAGTGCATAAAGGGGAACGAAATACCTTCCTGGTATTGATCGAAGTTCTGGTGATGGATAATATTATGTCAAAACACGCCTTAACACTCTTGTAATAAAGTTCAAAATTGACTGGTATTTTATAAATTGTTACACTCAATTGCTGGAGGGGAATTTACATTATAATTTTTTAGCCAGATATAGCTTATTTTATAATTTCAGAGTGGTGACATTAATATCTTTGTAGAAAGTCATTTTGTATGCTAAGAAACAAAATAAGTAGAGAATGTAGAGTCTTAACACACACTAAAAATACTTTTTTAACGTAATCAGCATATATAGGTAGTAGACAGAGTAGGCAGAGGGAACTTGAAAACCTAGTGTTAAAACACTCCCTTCCCAATAAGACACTTCGATTCTCTAGTTTCCGCCAAATTCTGAAGGCACTGTGTGTTGAGTGGCTTCACCCAACGTCACTCTTTGCCTCGTTACCAGAGGGGATCAAATCCACAACCAGTCGAATCTACAGTCAGGCGCTTGAGTCCCTGCGCCACGATCAGGCTCTGGTAATACATATTATTACAAAAAAATATTAATTTCTTGAACTGCTTGAAAATTATTACATTAACACGTTTTTTTACATTGACTATTTAATTGCTAAGCTTAGGATATATATTTTTATTTTATTTTACATATTTTTTTTATATAAAACAGTATTTCTAGATCGAGGCTTTAATTTAAAGAACCTCTACAACAGGGCTTAGGCACATCTAAATTAAATATATATATTTTAACAAAACTTTTTTTATGCAGCAAAATATTAATTACTTTTTCATCATACGTTAATCAAATGACTCCAGCTTCTATTGTTAGAAGTTACTCGTTGGCATATGTGAGCCGAATCAATCAATATAATATCATTATATGAGTAATGGTTATTCATACGGCCGTTTCCATGGCAACCGCGAATAGAAACATACGTACATAAGTATATGAATAATATCTTTAATCAACTTAGTAAAATTAGATATATTTTTTGTATAGAAAAAGATCAAATATTTTCATGTATTTTTCTTGAGGAAGAAGGAAGGAAGGAACCTAATGGAACTACCTCTGGCTGCAAATGCAACAGGATTAGGGAGTATTTATTTTTAATTGTGCGGTGTGTGGGAAACGGAGAGTCTTAGCACTAGACTCAGTCTGCTTCATCTACTGATGCCAGCGTGATGTTGAAAAAATATAGTATAAATATTTATTCAGTATCCTTTAATATATATCCTGATTAGCCTTTATAATTGATGGTACTTCTAAAATTTGCAATGTGAAAGCGAAACATAAAATGTAACACTATCCAACGAGAAGCCCTAAAGCAATAAAACGTATTAGATTAATTATAAAGTTGTTCTACGGCTTATCAGAAGGCCTATCATTTATTTAGGGGGAGGCCGTTCGCGATAACATATTTTATTTAGGAAATTTTGATAGTAAAATATAGAATTTCAAGTTTATTATAATTGAGGACAGTCGTGGCACAGGGGCACAAAGTGTGACTGTAAACGTGACAGATTGCTGGTTCGGTTCCCATTCGAGGAAATGAAATATCTTCATTCATATTATCATTTCTTCGTTCTGGTCTGGTGTCCAGGCAAAGTGTGGCGTTGAGTTCCGCCACTCAACACACAATGCCTCGAGAATTGCGCTGATAATGGGGAACGGAGTGTCTTAGCAGTAGGCTCCCTCTGCTTACAATGCTGTGAGCGGGATACACCGTGATGCTAAAAAAATAATAATTGAAGCATTTGGAACTTATTTGCAACCATGTAATGGCTGTGACTTGAAATCAACTATGATATTTGTTTGTTTGATATTTCGGCCTTAGTTGAAGGGGAAATGTATAGGTTCAATTTACTTTACTGACATTTTATGAAAATATTTTCACGGTAATATACTAAGTAGTGTGTGAAGTACATCTTCACTATTTCTTCATTGGCTTCACTTTAATTGTGAAATATATATGAATGTTAATATAAGATAAACAAAAACAAGGAAAACCTTCGATAATTTGTATTGTATAGTTGATTGAAGAGGAAAACACTAATATTGATTTGATCTAAGCATAGAGACAATTGGTCAGTTGAAGTCATAATGAAGGTACCCTTTCAATATGTATGTATATAATCATATGTTTGTTATCCTACATCTCTTAACCGGCACGACCGATTTAAATATAATTTTAGGTTAATTCCATGACGGTTTGAATATGGCATTAGAGCCTCTAGGAGGAACTGCAATCGATGTGTAATAGATCAGTTAAATAAAAGAAATCATCATATTTTTCGGTGGGTAATTTTTCCGTTTAGATACTGAACGTGCAAAGTGGGGAAAGGAGTGTCCTAATATTAGGTTAAGGAGTTAGTTATGGATAAAGCTCGCTTTTTTTCCTTTCCCAGACAGGATAACGTCTGCAGGGCCGGCCCTCTTGTAAACTATAAAGGTATATCTATAATAGTTAAGTTAATTTTAAAGCGCAAAATCTATAACGAGGTCATACCTAACTAGTAACACTCGCGTCAGTTCGCGTCAGTTCGTACTTACACAATTTATACAGGTCGAGTGTGAACTCTACGTTATTACACTCATTACATACATATATGGAACATATTCATGTCAGAGAATGTCATCTAACAAATATATGGGACGGTCATTCTCATTTGGTTTAAGTGGTAATTTTTTTTCAGGCAAAGAGAGTAAGGAAACCTAGTGTTATGATACTTCTTTCTTATTAAGACGCTTCCATTCCCCATTCTCCGCCTAATTCTCGAGGTATCGTGTGTTGAGTGGTGGGACTCAACGCTACGCTCTCCCTTGTTACCGGAATAAGGAAATGAAAATATTAAATATTTCATTCCCCCGTGTGGGAAACAAATCCACAATCGTCGCGATACCAGTTACATCTTGAGCTTGAAGTGAAACTCAATTGATTTGTCATATCTAATAGCTTCTAATTTATATTTAAAATATAGATATTTTCGTGGACTTGTTAGACAAATTGCTCAATTATTTCTCACCCCCAACACGCGATTTGATTAATAAGCGACACGGTAAAAATGGCGTGACACACTAGACAATACTTAAAGCTTCTTTTTCTGTTGAACATCAAAAATGTCTATTAAATTAAAGCATTGATATAGAAAATTTATGGAAAATTGTTAAAATTCCTCGAAATCGTCCGAAAACTGAACACACAATGGCAATAGAAATCAGCTTAAAGTGGACCACGAAAGTGTTTTAATGGGAATGGACTGTCGTAACACTAGGTTCCCAGGTTCCATCTGCCTACTTTGCTACGTCCGGTATAGAGTGTGAAGATAAAAAATCTTACTTTATAACCTAAAATTACGTAAACGAGGCCGTCTTGGCGCAGCTAACTATTAACCTGACGGTCGTGGTTATCATTTCTCATTTCGTATAACTCAATCCCACCCAGGCGAATGAATTATATTTTCATGGAGTACCTCAACAGCTAGTTATCTCTCCTTACCCTACTATGGGGGAATAAATTTGAAGCTGATATGCTATAATGATAATTTTTATATTAATTTTATTTCGCATGTTTTAAATTTAATTAAAAGTTTGACGTGAATCGACAAACCGCGTCGTTGAGTTTCACCACCCAACACCCAATGTCTGCACATACGAGTACATGGTCAGTAATTGAAGAAGGCAGTGAACTCATCATTATGTTGCCTTTTTCTCAAAATTCAAGAATACTGGTATATGGAGATAAACTAAAATGATCAATTTCACATAAATTAAGATTAACTTATGATGTATTCTTAGAGTAACACAGAAAAAACGGCAAAGGAAAATAAAATTCCATAGATTGAATGATTAAAATTTATTAAGTAAAATGCGTGCAGAATACTAAGGAGATGGTGGAACAATTATCTTTGTTGTTGTAAGAATTGGAACAAATAAAGTACTTTAACTTCTGAAAGAATTTGTAGAACGCGTTAACGGGCGTTTGTGTACTAATATTTAAACTTTTTTAGAATGATATTCCAATAATAAGAACCAGAAAATAATATTTCCCTTTATAGATTATCTAGGAATGTATAAAAGTTTAACGGAGTGGGAATCAAACCTATGATACCAAAAGACAGGTGGAAGCCCAGCCGATGGACACTTGGACGATTTCTAAAAGAAGCAGGTTCGAGTTCCGATACGTTAAATTTCAAAAGCAATTGTGTATAGTAAAGTAGGACTGAATAAAACTGTGAAAGTAGGTATGAAGAAGAATGTTCTTGGAAATAAAATATCGGAGTAGAAGACTAAGGGATGAAAATAAAAAGAATATTGAAGACCTTTCGAAGAAAGTGTTCGATGAAAATATAGAGGTTAATTACTATAGTCGATGAAGTCAAACAGATCAAAGTCATCTCACGTAAACGAGCTGAGTGAAAGTGAGGAAGTGAAATATAATTGATTGACCTATTTATCGTTATATTTCAAAATTTTGGACCAATTTCTTAATTATGCAACACAATTATAATAATTAAGCGTTGCGAACTTTAGATTTTTAATTTGATCACGGCTTTTTAGGGTTTAAATTGTTTCGATACCTCCACTGATATGAAAAAAACACTGCGTTGATTTCCACTATTCAACACGCAGTACCTCAAATATTGGACGGAAAATTGGGAAAAGAATTAATTATATTTAGCCTCCGTCTACGTATACAGGAAAAAATATGAAGATGAAACACACAAATACAGAACAGAAATTCAATTCCTTTGATCTACAAAATTTTAAACCGATCTAAAATATAAACCTTTAACTTCGAAACAGTCTTAGAGGGTATTATTATAAGGGATGGAAATATCGGTTTGGTAAATCTCTTACCCCAAATACGTTTAGGATAACATACTCGTATATATTTGTACGTCGTATATATTATGTTTCAGAAGAAACGAGGGCGTGGGAAGTGTGTCAATACGTGGCGACTCGGCGGCGCGATTTTGCTCTCATTTTATAACGTTTATAGGTTAATAAAATTTTTAATGTTTCCTGGAGAATGTGTTGAATTTGTCTCGTTTAATACATAGGTATTTGTTTCCTATATTGGTAATTATGAAAAGTAAGACATATTCATTTTATTTTTCTATTCAACATTCTATATTAGTAGTATAAATTATGAATTTAATAAAAAGTCTAATTTCTCTCTTTTGCCTGTTATGACTTAATAAGTAAATAATAGTATAAGTACGATGATTAACTTCACTATAACGACGATTATAAATTAGAAGAAATTAATTAATTTGATTAAAAAATATAAAAAGACTTAGGAATTTAATTTTATTTTATAGTACTCAAAAAATATGGCACAAACTATGAAAAAAATTATAGAAATTGATCTTTGCCTTTGAAGCCTCACAACTGACAAGAACGCTTGACCTAACGTTGCGAGCTATCGACATCGACATTAGAATTGATGTCATATGATATTATTTGATGGCTTTTACATGGCAGAAATATTTTCAAATTGCTTCAACCACTAACTTTTACCTGCCTGTCTGTCTGTCTCTATCCAATAATTTCAAAAAAATCTCAAGCTTGGCAATAAAAACGTTATTATTTGATTTGTATCGTATTATTTTTAAATCGCGCACACTTGCCCCGCTACCCGAATAATGGTACAAACATAATATATATCGTCATTTAATAAAGTAACGACAACGCAAGTAGCGCCGGGATACACGAGTTAAACAAACGTACGTAATACCACTTCAGAAAAATTCAGATGGTACTTTACTGGACCTGCTTTTATTCCACTAACGACATTCATTAAACCAAATAATATTTTACATAACACTTGCTTAACAATATAAACAAAAATATGTAGAAATGAAGAATAATTAATATAGAAAATTTAAGTGAAACTTAAAGATTGATTGGGGTAAGATTGGGGTCACTCAATAAATTAGTTTATTAATACACGTTATCATGTTCACGCTATATCCCTGCAAGAAAATTTTTATAAATAATTAATTCCCCCGAGTGGGGATCGAACCAACAACCATCGCGTTACAGTCACCCCCTTATGCCCATAAGCTGCACTACGACGGCCTTAAATAATAAATATTATGTTCTTGCATATTCTTTTACCATCTTTTAACGTTCTGATGTAAATAATAAAAATAAATGACATAAGAATCTATGAATTCTGCGTAAATAATTTAAGAATTTTTTTGTACTACTATTTTTGGACTACTAGATTAACTGTCGCGAAATATTTTTTACAGAACTAAAAAGTTGCAAGAGAGATTTTAAATATATTCTATGGCAGTGACATTTTGTGTAGAAAACCAGGTGAGTCCACTTGACCTTTAGAATTTACCAATTTATTTCGTTGCGAATTTTAAAAAATCGCTCTATATTTTTTTTCACAAAAGCTAAAAAAAAAAATAACATGAAGAGAAGAGAAGAGAATGTCATAAGACTTTATTGATAAGTAAACTTTGTATGTGTAATGGGATAGCGTTGTTTCTATTTGAAGCTAAGATAGTGAAATATCGGTTTTCTATGCAAACATTATGATAAACTGTCGCTATATAAATATATTCTTGTTAAGACATTTTTTTATTTTATTTTGGAGGCCATCGTGGTCTACCGGCGCACACCACATGTGGCAGTTAATTATTATTTTTATGTTTATTTCCTCGTTCTGATAACAAGATAAATAACAGCGTTGAGTTCCGCCACTCAATAAGAAAATTTGGCGGAAAGTCGGCAGGGGAGTTTCTCAATGCTAGGTTTCCGCCTCAATGTCTCCAGACATTGGGTGTTGAGTTTCGGAACTAAATGCCACGCTTTGTTTTGCTAGAGCTAGGACTTCATTCTTATTTATCAACATTAATAACATGTCCATTAAAAATGAAATAAAATTGCAAGATGGAAGTTTTATATGAAAAAAAAGTACTAAATGAAAAATATGCTTAGGGGAATCGATATTTATTTCATCGCTATTCTTCTATAGAATAAAAATGACAAGCATTTCTTCAGCCTAAGCTATTTTCTAATAGGTCTTCTAGAATTTCATTAGGAACTAAGCGTTATTAATTCTCGCCAGAAAAGCTATTGAAGACGGGTAATACATTCTTCATGATAATTCACGTTCATAGAATGCCTTAGTAAACGAAGAACTATAATATTTTATTTTTTTTCCCACATCGTACGTAATAAGTAGAGAGTATTGAGTGAAATGAGATTACGACTGTATGCATTTTCCTATAAAAATAGGGTAACCAGAGGGAATCTAGTGTTAACTGAGTCCGTTCTCTCATTCTGCTCAATTTTCTAGACCGAGAGAGAAATTGATCTGAATACGATAATCGATATCTATATGTTGGAACTTTTCTTTGCATAGAAATCGAACCACTACCTATAAAAAATAATTGGAACTTTTTAACAGCGTTTAATTATACTTTATAATAAAAGATATTATTTAAATTTAATGTAATAATTCTAACAAAGTTGTTATCATGATAACGATATCATCTCATTAAAAGGTCATGACTTCAACTCTGGTACGTATAGTTTATTTACATTATTGCAATAGTTATTTTTGTTTAAATTTTATCATTCCATTTTGATATATACCGATGAATTCGTAAACTGAAGAATAACATTTATATATTTAATAGGATTAATAACGAAAATTCATTTTGAAAATAACGTTTTCATTAGGTGAAAATTATATATCATAAGGGGATGACCTAAAAGAGGATTCCTGCGAGAACAGAAAAAAAAGGATAGCCCATTTTACGTCTTAAAGTCCACTTAAATAAATTTGCGGGTAACTCGTGTATTATCAAAGTTGTAGTTCCAACATGATTATAAAATAGAAAAAACTTTCGATAATGAAACAGCGTAAACAAAACGCAAACTAAAATAGGAAAAGTTCGCTGTCGTTATGTTCATCGAATTCCCAAAATCGATTTACCAACTAAGAAACACAATAACAACTCGTAGTAGAAAATGGTAGTTACAATATTTTTGGATATTTTAACTACCATTTTATAAACATAATTAGTTTAAATTATAAATCAGTTTCACGCTGTATCCCACACGCAGCAGAATAGGGAGAGGGAACCTAGTGTTAATACACTTCGTTCCCCACTTCCCGCCGAATTCTGGAAGCGTTGCGTGTTGAGTGGCGGAACTCAACGCTGCTCTTTTGCAGAGCGAAGAAACGGAAATATAAATTTAAGAAAATATTTTCGTTTCCTCGAGTGGGGATCGAACGCACAACCGTCGTATTACATTCACATCCTAGTGCCTCTACTAACTATTAATTAATTTATACTTAATTGTTATAATTGAAAAGCCCAGCGTAGCAGTAAATTCCACTGAGAGCTTACTCACGTTAGCTTTAGAATAGTTCCCCCGAGGTGTTTACTCTGCTAATATTATTAAGGGTTGTAGGATTCAAAACTCAAATAAACCTTACCTGGTCTACGTTATTATTTTAAGATTATTTACATAGTATTCGAAATATTTTGAAAAACTTTTAAGGACCAAATTGAAGCCGCATCGTACCGTAGCGGCATATCGTCTGACTGTAAACGATTGTGGGTTCAACTCTCGTTTTTTATTTTCTCGCTCTGGTAAGGAAACAAGCGCGTGAGTGATTCCTGCCAATAAACGTAACATCTCGAAAATAGGACGGAATGTGGGTAACGGATTGGTTTTAATACTAGGTTCCCTATGACTATCCTGTTAAATGCGAGAGACTCAAAGACATAGACATTACATTACTTTTTGATTATTATACTACTAAAGAAAATATCGACTCGACTCACACAATTTCAGTTTAAAAAAACGGAAAAAAAACTTTTTTTTTTATTTTTACATTTTATACACGCATATTTAACGGAATTTTTTAAAAGTATGATATGGTTTCAGGCTTTTATTTTATATGTAATGCTTAATTAGTATTGAAAATTAAAATAAAAAAATCCTTAATCCACTAACCCATGTAACGCTTTTGTTAACTGTAATAAAGATATTTTTCACCTTCACCACAGATAACAAAAACGTTACATAATTCATAAATGGAACGCAATAGTAGAAAATGTAAAATTCTACCATTTAAAATTATAAATTTCTACCATTTTTTCCTTATATCTCCAGCAATAGCTGTCGCTCCGGCAGGATAATAGGAGTTCGAGTGCAGCTGTAAATGAGATTTATTCGAGAACCCTTTTATGCTCTTTTGAATTCTCAATAAGGTGTCAACGCTTTAGAATATTGGATTTGATGGCTTGGTTTTTTACAGAATTATTTTTTTTGCCTGTGAAAATGGCTTTATGTATAAAGTATTTCAAGGAAATATTATTGAACATTTTCTTAAAATATGGTCTCTCGCGTATATCTTAGAATATTTATATGAACATGATTATTTATAGATGAAATGTAAGTTTAAAGTGTGTTATTAATAATTTTCTATATCTAGTAGGTAGTTACATGAGATAAATCAATATTTATTTTTATTAAAATTATATTTTTGTATATAATTATATTTTTAAAATATACATTTAATTACTACTTAGTCATTTCCTTACCTAACACTGACTTTA